>JAOXJP010231592.1:0-10606 GCA_025762735.1 Platanus orientalis | reverse complement strand
ACTTTTTAGAGGTTTTTGATTCCCCCTCCTGAGTGTCCCATCAGGGGGGGTGTCACACTTGATATCAGACCCGCTCGCAGAGGATATCGTCCACCCTATTCATAGGTGAGAGGGCATGGGTCCCATGCCCCCATGGATTGTATCTTATGCAGAGAGGAGCATAAGATAAGAGGAATGGATAGAATCCACTCTCCCGGCAGCATTATGAAGCAGTTGCCTCTCCCACTACTTGTGTGAGTCCCACTCTATGAGGCGATTGTTTGCGGATCCAATGATCTCTCTCCCTCCCATATGAAGTGATTGTTTGTGTATCCAATGGTCTGTCCCCTTCCCACCTTCACCACATACACATAAAAGAAACAAAGGGTATCGAAGTGACCAAATAAAAAGGGTGTGGACCGTCTACTGGTAACCCAGTAGGAATTTCCTTTTCCTGCTGATTTAACAACATAGCAACACCTATGATATTTTTGGTAAAATTGTTCTTATATTTTCCGTCATTTTCTCTAGAAATAAGTTTCACAATATAGTTAAAGCCATGTTGTATGCTATTTGCTGATGATGTTGTGTTGATTGATGAGTAGAAATAAGTTTCACAATATAGTTAAAGCCATAGTGTATGCTATTTGCTAATGATGTTGTGTTGATTGATGAGACTAGAGAAACAGTAAATATCAAGTTAGAACTATGAATGGGTGTTTTAGAATCAAAGGGTTTTAGGATAAGCCGAATTAAGACAAAATATATGGAATGCAAGTTTAGCCAAAATAAGAGTAGAAACGAGGGAGTAGTTAAAATTGATTACCAAAATATACCCCAAGTGACCATTTTCGTTATTTTGGTTCAATTATGTAAAAAGAGAGAGATACTGTAAATGATGTTGTTCATAGAATTAGAACGAGATAGTTGAAGTGGAGAGGTGCTTCTAAAGTGTTGTGTGATAAATGAATACCACTAAAATTAAAGAAAAAATTCTATAAGACAGTTATAAGGCTAGCCATGTTTTATGGAACAGAATGTTGGACAACCAACAAACAACAAATACATAAAATAAGTGTAGCTGAAATGATGATGCTAAGATGGATGAGTGACAAGATTAGAAAAGATAAAATTATGAATGAATTCATTCGTGGGAGTTTAGGGGTAGCGTCAATAGGCGATAAAATGAGGGAAAACTAATTGAGATGATTTGAACATGTGCAAGGAAGACCAATGATTGCACCAGTAAAGCAAAATGAAATAATACAAGTTGAATGTGTTAAAAGGACTAGAAGATGGCCAAAGTTGACTTGAGTGGAGGTAATAAAGAAGGACATGGTAGCTTGTAATTTAACGGCAGATAAGGCCCTAAACAGAGTAGAATGACGGAACAGAATTTGTGTAGCCGACTCCAAATAATTGGGATAAGGTTGTTTTGTATAATTAGGACTGGTATAATTTAATTGTGGAGAATGATTGTCCGTGTAAGCATGTCATTGATAGACATATAATGGGTTTTTGAATTTGTTGTCTTTTTAAACACCTATTTTTTCATTTGAACACTTTTTCATGCGTTTTTAACCCCAAACACCATGTGTCTACTTAGAGGGTGGATTGTATCCACTCCCCTCTTATCTCACACCCCTCTCTGCCCCCATGTCAAAGGGCGGGCACATGAGTGCTGACAAGTGATTTTCACTTTTTGGGGGGATTTATTTCAGTTGTTGGTGCTGATGTGCCCGCCCCTGACATGGAGCAGAGAGGAGCGTGAGATAAGAGGAGTGGAGACAATCCACCCTCGTCTACTTATCATTCACCAAACACACTTTTCCATGACAAAACATTTTCTTCTGGTAACTACAGGCTGTCTTCTACTTGTGACACACGCTTACCCTGAAAATGTGAAAAATGAAACCTTTCTTAAGGGTACATGTGTTTCATGGTAAGTTATGAGGATTATTTGGTAAGACCACTGGATATTTGTCTAAGGTGAAACCGACACATCAGTGCCAAAAAAGGAAAAGGATCCCCAAAAAATATCACTTTTTCAGCACTGATGTGTCAGTCCCTAATTTCAGTTTCACATTAAGCTCATTTAGGGGTCATACCAAATCGAAGGCACGGAGGAGAGGATCTCAACTATTGGAAATTTGGAATTTGGAACCAAAAGGATCGTCTTCTGTCCACAAATATAATCTTGTGGGCTTCAGAAGACGTATACATACCCAAACAAGTGATACGTCTATGGAAGCCACAAGTTTATTTGTGGAAAGAGACGATCTCAACTGAATTTGAAATGGTATAAAAAGTTGTGTAACATAACCCAAATAATTAGGATAGGGTTTTGTTGTTACTGAATTTGGAATGGTATAAAAAGTTGTGTAACATAACCCAAATAATTAGGATAGGGTTTTGTTGTTACTGTTTCTACAAAGCTACAATGTATTTTAAAAATGATGGACACAAATCCTTAGGGCTGTGTTTGGCAGCCAACTGTAATGTAATCATTTCATTTGAGTTTCCCTAGGCTTTTAGTAGTCACAATGGGATGGTTTGAAATGAAGATTCAGATTTGAACCGATTTGTGCTTGATAACATTAATCATTTCATTTTATAGAAAAACCTAAGATGACTTCATGTCTAATTGTAATTAACAAATTAGTATAAATTTGAATTAGTTCATTACAAACTGTCACCTCATAGCTACAAATGTCTTGAGAAATTCAAAAGAAATGATTACAGTATAGGTGGCTGCCAAATAGGCTATAAATATTTTGATTGATTTGGATTGCTCGCTGGGTACCCCTACCCCTTATTAAGAAACATTTGCAATGGAAATCAGCTTAATGATGATTTAAACGATCCAATATATACATACCAAGGGCCGAAAAACAAGTGTTAGTCAAGATTATTCTATGGTTGTGTAACTTCAAAATTTTGAGCAATTTGTAGGTGAACATGATCGAATGGTTCTCAATGTCCACATGAGAGAACCATCTGTAATATCTAGTTCATGATTTATGAAAAACACAGGCAGGACCAGCCAATTAGACTGGAACCTACCTCCTTACTGGTTTTTTTTTTTTTTTTTGGGGGTAAATCCTCACCGGTTAGATTGAATAGAAAATCAGATATGTCTATGAACTGGTCAAAACCAGTCAGTCCTATGATAAATCCGGATGGATTAATCGGTTGAACTACCAATAGGCTTTGGACCGAGCCAGGTATCTGGCTGAAATAGAGTGTCCGTACTCTACCCAGCCCATCTAATTTTTGGGCTGGATATGTCAGGTTTTATGTCAGGCCGGCCCAATTGACAACCTTTATAAAAGGTTCTTTATCAAATGATGGTATGGGTAAGAGATTGGATGAATTATTAGTGTGTCTAGCACTAAAGCTGAGCATGGGTTTGGGTCAGCCTGAAATTTGGCCCCAAAGGCCCAGCCCGAGCTAGGTCGGATAAGGGCTCGGGTCCGAATTGTATTAAGGCCGGGCTTGGGCTTGTCTCGGCCCAGCCCAAAACCCAGCAATATATATATATATATATATATATATATATATATATATATATATCTATCTGTGTGTGTCTGTGTGTGTGTGAAGAAAATGTTTTATGATAAAAAAATATTTTTAGTGTATATGATAAATTATAAGTTGACACAGGTGTGTTGAGGGTTAAAAACATCTAAAAAAAGTTAAGATGAAAAAGTAGGTATCAAAAAAGAGACATTAAAGATTGTGTTTTTAAAAAAATTAATGAGCCGTGGACTGGCCTGAACCTGACCCAAAACCCGATAAAATAACTAAGATCAGGCTTGAGCCTAAGATTTCTAAAAAAAATTGGATCCAAACCCGGTCCGAACCCAAAATTACAATAACGGGTCAAACCCTAGGTTTACCTCAGCCCAACCCATGCACACCCCTATCTAGCACCTCAAATGGTGCAGTGGTTCAATCTAATAGCAAAGCATAGAATTGAATAATAACAACTAACTCAAATATGAAATGCTCATGTACTTATAGTCTGTTTAGCAGCCACCTGTAATGCAATCATTTCATTTGAGTTTTTAAAGGCATTTGTAGCCACAACAGGATGGTTTATAATGAACTCATTCATATTTGCAGCAATTTGTGTTCCACGACATTAATCAATTCAGTTTACCTAAAACCCTAAGATGACTTCATTTATAAAAAAATCAGTATACATTTGAATGAGTTCATTATGAACTGTCATCTCATGCTACAAATGCCTTGAGAAACTCAAATAAAATGATTATATTAGAGGTGGCTGGCAAACGCAGCCTTTAATAATTTGCCATTACAACGAGTAGAGGTAAGTGTGACGCACATGGCTGTTTGATAAACAACAATCAAGTAGGCCTCAAAGCTTATTGACACCCATGATCATGCATAGCCAAGTTACACAAGCCAATAGGCCCGAGCGCACTGTTCTGTTGATCGGCTAGGATCATTACAAATGATCTTGTGAGAAATCGATAGAAGACCTGCAGTCATGAGCAAGAGAATAAGAATTGTTTTTCGGTTTTCTACTCTCTCCTCTTTATGCCTGCCTGGGTTGATGGGATACCCCCTTAACTAGATGCAGAAGTAAGACCAAGGACCAATGAACTTGTATTTATAGATTTATTAACCCCAACCCATAATAGGAGATTAAATTTCTATAATCCTATTATGATTCAATGTTATGCAGGTGCAGCTACGCCCTTACACCTTAATGATCAGCGATTAAAATTATACCACAACCGGTCTGTCATTCAATCAGCTAGAACTTGATTTAGGTTGAATAAAAAAAACCAATGATCATGATTATTGTAAGGCCATAAAATTTCTAACAAAGGTAACTTAGCCAGAGCATCCATCAATGGGAGATTCCTAATGTTGCCTACATGTACAATTCATTCCTCACTGCACATTAGCAGCATGGCCCATCACGCATTGAACTTTTTACCCGGCATAATACTAGTCATTGAAGTTTCAAAATTTTGTAACTATATAGTCCAATCTTGGCAGCCAGACAATTATTTAGTCAAAAGAATTGCCCCTACATTCATCACCTCACCAATATTTGTACCTCCGACCAAGCACGGGTATGGAAGAAACTCAGAAATCAAAGCCCGAACTCAATCTAACTTAATTATATAAAACTAAAACTCTATGTTTATATAAAAAATAAAATAAAAAATTTATTCTTATTAAAATTTATATAAAAAAACTTTATATGTCTATATAATGAGATTCGGGCTTTGGGCTGGGCCAGAATAAGCCCCAGTACAACCCAAACATAAGATCGGACTTCAATTTAGGCCCAAACCTCTTTTGAGCCTAATCTTAGGCCAGACCCACCCCTTTGTACATTTGTGCATATGGATCCTCTAGCAAAGGAACTTAGATGGACAACAGTCCAGGTGGTGGCCTTAAAGGGTTCCCTTTTCATGTGCCAAGTTCTTGAGTAATGGCCCTTGGCGCCTGACGAAAGAAAACCCCTCATTCTTATAATTTCTTTTATTTGAAAATTTTGAAACTTCAATGGTTGGCATTACTCGGGTAATAGTCGATATAAGATGGGATACGAAGCTGACATAGAATGAGACAATGAACATGTTACCTATCCAACTTAAAATCTTTGGCTCTCAGACAGGGCCTCAGCTCCATTAACTCATTACATAAAACTAACCTTATATAACTAATCTGTAACGTCTTTTACCCACAAAAAAAAAAAAAAAAAAAAAAAAAAAAAAAAAAAAAAAACCTAACCTGTAACGTCTCAGATCTCGGGCCTGGTCAAAGAGCCCAATCACAGCCCAAAATTAAATACGAGCCCGAGCCTGTTTTAGTGAAATTTTGGACTGGGCCAGGCCAGCCCATTGTGGGCCTTGGTGGCTTTTTCAAAAAAATCTATTGAAAGGATATTTCCCTTAAAAAAAAAAAAAAAAAGAAGGAATGGATCAGTTATCTATAGTTAGCAGAGTGAGAGGAGCTGAAATGCGACGCAGTTGACATTATAATCCGAAATTCATCTCTCTCTTCTCCAAACCCTATGAGGCCGAACCTTAAAAGCCTAGCCCTAGTTTTCATCCATGAGAGTTTTCAAATCAGAACTCTAGCCCTAAATCCCCTAACCCTAGCTTTTTCTTCATCCAGATGAGATTTCCATGCGTCAATGGCATCGATTTCGACTCTGCAATTTCACCCCATTACTCAACAGGTAATGCTTTCTGGCCGTTGTTGTCTCGCCCTTCATTTGTTTTGAATATACCTTTTTCGCAATTTTTGATAGCTCAAATATTTTCACTGTAGCCTTCAATCTGGGCTTCAAAGCATCCGATTTCTGCCAATGTACTAGGATTTGGAGCGAAAATTCATTTCAATTATGGTTATTTGAACTGGAATTCACGAAAACCAGAGCAGTATTTTCCGGTGAGAGTGTTTTGCAGTTTGCCGAATTCCGATGACAAGCGTGTCGGAGATGATGTGGAGATGGAGGGAGGTGTCAAGGATTTTAAAAACTCATTTGGGAGATTGAGAGGAGCAATAAGCGCTGTTCCTCCGGTTATTTTTGTGGTACCTTTTTTTTTTTTTTTCACGTTCCTATATTTTTTAGTTTACAATCAGCTCTTAATTTACCGTGGCCGTTGAATGGATTTTTGTGAAGTTATTAGAATTTAGAACACGGAAACTATCATATGATAACATCGAATCAATAGATTGGCTATCATATCATAACATCGAATCAATAGATTGTCCATGTAGAAACAATTTCGTAATATTAACCATTGTTTGTTTCTATTTTTTAGATATCTTCTCTCTTTCTTGCTATCTGACATCATATTCTCCTATGAATTCTTTTTATCAGTTCTTGATGGCCATATGTTCCATGCTGTCTAAAATGTAATATTTTGTTTCAAAAGTAAAGAAAAAAGGGTTTGGCATGGTGAGAGCTTACTGTAAGAAGTGGCATATGGGTTATTCTATCTTATATCTGCAAATTTTTGGGCTTTGTCTAACCCCAGAGGTGACCTATGGATTGTTGGGTGGTGGATGGAAGCAAAAATGAATTTCTTATGATTAGGAACATTAAGAATGGATTTCATCAATCCATTGGTAAGCAGGGAGATTGGGGATTTTTTCCATTTAGTGAGACAGGTTCTATTTAAACAGGAAGATTCAATTTCTTACCATTGCTAATATGATGTTGACTAGATTAGCACTTTCTCATTTGGCATACTGCCTTTTAACTTAAACTTTAATTATTTTAATGTATGTTCACATTCTTAAGCATTTCTCTTTGTATCAGATGAAAAGACGCATTGCCACCAATTTTGCTGCCGGATTGTGTATTGCAATTGTATTTCTGGTGATTGCTGTGAGAGAATATGTTGCTAGGAAGTCAAGGCACAACCGCCATGGCTCTGTAGCTGATCTTGTCAAACGAGGCCAGTTGAGATCTGATAGAAGAGGCATGTATGTTCTTGTACCTTCCCCTTATTTTTCCTTTTTTGAAGATTGATGACTTTTTTAGTGAGTTTTGGAATTCAATAGCTTTTACATATCATGCTTTGAACGACTAACCAATGCACTTCTCAATATCACTAGGAATAACCATTATGAGATAACTAATGTATCTGGTGCTTGGTTTGATGTGCTAATATAAATACTGGGTGTCGAATGCTTAGATTGTCATTTCAAGGTTAGTTTTAATGTACTCTTTACAAGATAAAGGTTGGCATGCTTAATGTAGTTTCTCATTCACAGTTCAAAACCTCTAAAGTATGATGATCCTTTCAATAACCCATTGGTGAAGGTGAGTAAGAGCAATTCAACCGTTGAAATGTGTGGAAAGGTTTATCGCTTGGCCCCAGTAACTCTTACAGAAGAGCAACAGTCTAGCCATCAGAAAAGGAGGTCACGAGCATATCAGTGGAAGAGACCAACCATGTTTATCAAAGAAGGAGATTCAATACCCCCAGATGTTGACCCCGATACAGTTAGGTGGATTCCAGCAAATCATCCATTTGCAACAACTGTCAGTGATATCGACGAGGACTTGGCACAAAACAATGTGTATCAAAAGCATGGTGTTCCATTTCGTATTCAGGCTGAGCATGAGGCATTGCAGAGAAAACTAGAAGCACTACAGAGTGTAAGTTATTTCACACCTCTGTTTTACTACCAATGAAAAAAAGACCTGTTCTTTTTTTTGTTTTTTTTGTAGGTTTGCTGTGTATATTAGATGGCTAAATCTTTAATAAGTACTGTAGATGTTATCATGAGATGTAGCAGCATGTTAGGTCATTCAAAGTCTCACTAGGAAGATCACCTTGGCCAAAAACCCATACCATGTGATCTGATGGATACTTTCGGATGGTCAATAAAGAAATATCTGGCAAATGGTCCAGAAAAGACAAGTTCAGAGATTTGATGTTACATCCGATCAGATTAGTTTTTGTCCTAACAGATCTAGTTGGGATCCATCGAATGATGGATTCTGCCTTGCATGTATATGACTGGTCATCCTACAAAAAGTAGTTACTTTCTATAATGTATTTGTTATAGTTATTCCATTGTGGATTTGGAATGACAAGTACTTTAGTAGTAACAAGTTATAGAGTTATTTCATGGTTGATCTCTGACGGGTTGGATTTGCATATGAATGAGACAAAACCAGCCGATTTTGGGATAAAATCATTGCTTTAATCATTTTTTTAAAAAAATTATTTTTTATGCCTTCAGTTTGTTGAACAACTCGGGTCAAACCAGTTGAACTGATACCCTGCCCCTCTCTGTTCCGATTTTAAATCCTTTGGTTTTTGAATTGATACCATCTGTGAAGCTTTCAACAGAATCCTGATCCTAGTTAGCAATTTCATATATTATTTGCGTAATTTTGCAAAAATGTGTAAAACTAAAAGTTGAAGTACGGCAAAAATACAGTTTTTTTGAACTACATACAATATTCGAGTACTACGAACTAAAAAAATACAGGGTAAATAATAAAGTAGGTTCTATATTTGTATATATTATAAATATAATTATATATTCTTGATATATTAGTTAACTCAATTTACTCAACAAAGCCTTATCCCAATCACTTGGGGATTTTAATATTATTCATATATTTTATTTATAAACATGCCATATCTTAGGTACCTGTGTTAATTCGAAAAGCATATTAAACACGAATGTTTGCCATATGCCAAACTGCCAACTCTGATCCTGATGCATTCAATATAATAGATAAATGTGTGCATGGATTAGAGGAATGTGCACCAGAGCCCCTCTTTTCTCTAATAAAGCAAAAATGGCGAACCAATGCAAAAGTGAGAAGCGGGAAGCAAGGCTAAATAAAACCTTAGGAAACGAGAAGCGAAAATTGATAATAAAGTAACTAACAATAAGTTACAATCAATAACTTCAACTACAATACAATAAAATGAATGAACTTAATAAAGCACTAAAAAATCTAAAAGCTATACTATGTAAGTAACAAAGAGTCATAGCATAAATCAATATGCAAACCACTTGTTATTAGTATGGCTAGCCATATCTTAGATTTTACCATACATTAGATTTTTTTGTAGATAACTAATTTCTTAGAGTCAGGCTATTGAAGACCTTGTATAAAAACCATTAGACTTGAATCTTTTTTATTGGATTGGAATACTAAATCATTTTTTCTTACAAAAGCATTACTAAATCTCATAGATAATATTTTATTCAATGCTTACAACACAGGATTTACATTAAATAAAATACTATATTGTTTCTTGAATTGCTTCCAAGTCAATTCTCAAGAAATTTCTACTCTTTTTCTTTAGAAATTTTTACTCATTTCCCTAATAGCTTCCACTTGTTTCAATACGCTTCCCATTACTTGGGGAAGCGGAATGGAGTTAGCTTCCCACCTTGTACCAAGCTTCCCTACAACTATGGTTAAGATTCTAGAAGGCACTATCTACACACACACACTATATATGAAAAACCCAGTGCTGAACTTTATATCCCTCAAACCTATAGAGGGCAAACCTATCCCTTACCCCCTTCTTACAACTTTTTAAAGTATGTAAAATGACAATAATACCCCCAAGTTGCAATTTGGGGATGCTATTAGGGATCTTTTTATCTATCTGATGCTTTTGCAACCAAAAAGCTGTAAGAAGGGGGTATTGGTTTTGGTCTTCTATGTTTGTGATGGATATACAAAACCATGTGTTTTTTTTTTTTTTTTTTTAGAGGGGATTCTTTTTATAAGGGGTGTATTTGATATGGTCTTTATATATATTTTGACCTAGTTTGAAAGGTTAGTTAACTCTTAGAAAAACATGGGGAACTTTACTCTAAAATTTAAGTGATTAGAGGTACATGAGACTTAGGCTGTGTTTGGCAGCCACCAGTAATGAAATCCTTTCATCTCAAATTCCCAAGGTATTTGAAGCATAATGTGATGGTTGAAAATGAACTCACTTAGATTCATATTGATTGGTTAATGGATTGCTTTTCATTCATCACCAAAATATGAATGATAACATACATCATTTCATTTTATAAAAAACCTAAGATGACTTCATTTCTAATTTTAGTTAACAAATCAATATAAATCTGAATGAGT
>JAOXJP010231591.1:0-10606 GCA_025762735.1 Platanus orientalis | reverse complement strand
CAATTCACTTTTTGGAGGTTTTTGATTCCCCCTCCTGAGTGTCCCATCAGGGGGGTGTCGCACTTGATATCAGACCATACTGACTTATGCTTCTTTCAGTAAAAAAGGACAAAAAATAATAAATTCTCCACATACGAACTGAGTGGCTCACAAAGGGGGTAGCATAGAGGATTTCAGGCCGCTAAATTCGTTGGGTGTAAAGGACTCCGATTTGGAAACAGATGTTCTGTGATGAAAAAGTGTATGTGAGTCTGTGTGATGAAAAGGAGGTGACACGTGATGCATTGGGATTAATAAGTGTCATAAAAATTGTTGAGTTGAAAAACTAGGTACCCAAAAAACAAGACATCAAAATTAAAAAATACATCGTGTCTCAATCTGTGGCACTCACACTGAGGTTTTTTCATCACAGATAAATCATTTACTGATTTGGATTTATTTCCCCTTAACTATCCCATGGGTTGGCCCTAAATTACTTATCCAAAACAAGGTTAATGAGGTTGGTTGATCCAACGTGGTCAGATCAATAGTTTGACCCAGTCAACTTGTTGATCGGCTGACGTAGAAAAAGGGCAGGGGAAATTAAAGATGTTCCGCATTAAACCGGTTAGAATCAACTAGTTCCATTGACTATAGGCCTACTTTTCAAGTTATATGGTTCAACCATTTAAAGAGGCCTACGTTTTAAAGTAACGATTTTACTTAGGGGTGTCAGCGAGCTGAGCCGAGCCAAGGTTCGCCTAGTTCAACTCAGGCTCGGTCACACATGTATCAGGAGCAGGCTCGGCTTAGGCTCATAGTGAAACTGAGGTGAGGTGGGTTAATTTTTAGATGATAGATCTTAGACGTTGAAGATTGGTTTTGAAACCAGGACTGTGGTAATATATTGTACAAAGTTAGGAGTTTTTTAGGGTTGGGATTAGGTATGGAAATCAGTTTTTCCTTATGTATTAGAATGACATCAGGGGGGTGACACATCAGTGCCGAAAAGTGACATTCACTTTTTGGGGGGTGCTTGTCACTTTTCAATGCTGATGTGTCCACACCATAATGCCATTCTAATACATCAGGGCAAGCTGATTTCCGTACCTAATCTTTTCCCCTTTTTTAAAGGCATCTGATATTGCATTTTACCACATACCAAACATAGGGAAAACACTCTATTGTCATATGGTTTATTTGATACTCATTTTTACAGTAGGAAAAAAAAGAACCTAAATCATAGAGTCTGGATAGGCAAAAATAGGTTTTACAGCCTCTTTGTTGCAAAACTGATCACGGCTTGCTACGTACCTGTCTTTAAATCAATTTAAGAATCCTTAACTAATACAATTATCTTATAAAACATTTTAAAGAATTCTTAAATTAATTAAAAGGAGACGTGTTGCGTTTGGATTGATACTTCGCTGCAAAACATATTTCAACAGATCCAGGATCTAAATCATGCAGTTTAAATTCACGATCTAAACTATTTTTTATTTAATTTTTTTGTAATAAATGGGTCGGCTTCATCTTTTTTTCTTTTTCTTTTTGTATTATGGACTCTAGAAACTTGAAAAGGGCTCAGGATCTTGCCCTGTCTACTTATCCTGTTAGGACCTGTGCACAACAAAAGTGCATGATTTGGCATAAGAAAATGGTTATGCATAGATGTGTACATCTTTGTTAGGTTATGTCTTGTATTCAACCCGAGATATAATCCAGATGATGATTCGAAGAAAACCCATATATAACCCATTTATGGGTGAAGGTGAACAGTGGAAAATTTTTTGATCCGTATTTAGTATCCAATTTGGGGTATGGAATTGACCGGCAGAGATTAGGGTTTTGGGGGTTTCTCAAATTCCATGCCATCACACTGTTCATTGTAGTCTTTATTTTCGATTATAGTAAAAGCTCTGTTTGTGTTTTCGCTCGTGGACGTAGGCTTCAAGCTGAATCATATAAATCGTTTTATTCTTGCTGTGTGTCTAGGTTTCCGTATAACAATCTTTTTATGCTAAACAATGTATTTAGGTTGTGGACAGGTCCTAAGACATATGCAGACCGGACAGAATGTAAACTGCTTAAAAAAGACTTTTAACATGGGCAAGTGGGTCCCTACCAAAACCAAGCCCGGAAAACTCTTGGCCAGCCAACCCAACTCTGGATTCACGAGCTGAAGTGTTGATTGTGCTAGGTAACTGCTCTTTTGTAGGTGATAAACGATAATGGAGCTGATGTAGAAGGCAACGACCAAGTTTACAAGCCCCTCCTTGTTTATGTTTCCCGTGAAAAGAGACCAACTCATCCTCACCATTTCAAGGCCGGAGCCCTAAACGTCCTTGTATTTACTCTCTCTCTCTCTCTCTCTCTCTCTCTCTGTTTGTAAAATGGCTTGAATCACTATTCTTATTGTTGCAGCTTCGAGTGTCAGGCATAATAAGCAATGCTCCCTACATATTGGTGTTGGATTGTGACATGAACTGCAATGACCCAAACTCAGCTCGACAGGCGATGTGTTTTCATCTTGATCCCAAAATTTCTCAATCGCTGGCATTCGTTCAGTTCCCTCAGATGTTTTACAACGTCAGTGAAAATGACATCTATGAGGCAAAACTGCGATCATTTTTTAAGGTATTAACTGTACTCGTTTTGTTAATGTTGTTAAGAGCGTGTCTGTGGTCCAGCTGAGCTGAAATAGATTAGTCCGGCTGTTCATTAAAATACGACCACCTATAAAAAGGTGGTAGTGGTTACATGTTTTGATAATATAAGGACAGGCTCTCTTGTATATGCGGAAGGTAAGGAGCTGTGGCTGGACAGTAGATTAACCATGTTCAATTGGATCCATGTTCAGACAAAGTGGACAGGAGTTGATGGGCTTCAGGGACCAATATTGTCTGGCTCAGGATTTTTCATAAAAAGAGAAGCGTTATATGAAAATTCAATGCAAAAAGGTATGCATGTAGAAAGAATTAAATTAAAACTAAAAAATAAACATAAAAAAATAAAAAGCAAAGCCTGTTTAATGAATTAGAATTGAATTACAAACTAATGCAATGCATGAGCTAATTATCAATTTGGTTTCAGCTAGCGATCTTCTTGAACTCAGACACAGTTTCGGTCCCTCTAACAAGTTCGTTTCATCATTACAACAAAACTATAAGTGTAACGTCTTAGGTAGGGATACATCAAAAGAAATGCTACAGGAGGCTGGACATTTGGCATCGTGCAGCTACGAGAAAGACACGGAATGGGGTGAACAGGCAAGTCACGACTTCACTTTTGGTTTATTTAAGTTTGCTGAAGCGTCTATGATAGAAAAGTACGAAGACTTTAACTAATTCAGAACAATAGAACAATAAGGGCAACCATAGAGCATATCAGTTTAGGCAATGTGTTGGATTGAGGCATGCGAATGCATAGTCCTTGAATCTGATTTGTCCCTTTTTCAGATCGTTTTCTTATCTTGCGGTGTTTGCGGCAGCCAAACTCCAAGATTCAATAGTCTCTCTCCAAAGGTAACACAATGCCTTGAAAGCTCTTCCAGAACTTGGATATAGTCCCAACTCAGTCACATACGAAAATAATGAAAAAACTTGAAAAAGAAGATATTATATTGATGTATATGCCAGATCCTTCCAACCAGAATATATAGAGGAAAAAACTTATATTAGCATCAAAACTCCCCTTCGATGCGAGTTCTTTTGGGTGCAATAATAAACGTGAATCAAAAGCAAATAAACAAGAAACCACAATACAAAGAATTAATGGAAAACCTCAAAACCAGAAAAGAACCACAGAACCACATAGAAATAATTTCACTATAATGAAAGATTATAAACTATAAGTTTCTCTCTGTCACACACACTCTATCACAACCCAAAACTCTAAGAAGAAACCATTTCCCAATCTTATTCTCACACAATTTGGAGAAGAAATCGTTTTCTCACCTTGAAGCAACTACTTCAATGAGAAAATCCTAGAAAAAACTATTTCTTTTTATTACAATCACTTCTTTTACTCATCCTTACCCTAGACGAACTTAAGAACAATACAGACCATAGAAACCAAATTTGATAAAACTCTCCCAAAAAATTAGCTTCCCTAACCTGATTCCACACATTGGACTGGTTAAGAATAGTTTGGATTGGTTCAAATGTGTTATGTTCAAATCTACAGACACCAAATTCAGTTTGGACCAGTCCAAGAAAACTTTGTATCGGTCCGGTTTCCCTTGGACTGATCTAGACTGATAGCATCAGTTTCCTTGGCATTTTTTCTGAGCTCTCCAACTATGATCTTCTTGGTTCTTCCTTGAACATCTCCACATCATTTTCTACTCCCAACAACTAGGGACTAAGAAATATAAGTGGGAGAATATGCAATAAAGCATTGAGACATTCCAATGCCACTGAAAACATTTACAACATAAAATAAAAACATGTGGCACCACACAACCCACCCACCTCACCTCATCACGCCACACAACACCATATCTAAGCATTAGTTTCTACACCTAACAACTTAGGGACTAAGAAATATAAGTGGGAGACGTTGCAATAAAGCATTGGCACATTCCAATGCCATTGAAAACATTCACAACAAAAAATAAAAACATGTGACACCACAGAACCCATCCACCTCACATTGTCATGCCATGCGACGCCACATCACATCTTGAGTAGGATCAATTGGCACATAATGCAAACAAAGAACACACCCCCCCCTCCAACACACACACACACACACACACTCGTACATCTTATCATTTTATACAAACTCAATAATTTCAAGTTTTTCCTTTCCAATGTGTGACTAAAGAATGGGTAGTGCAAAAGTCAAAGGCAAAACAAAACACAAAAGGAGGTTAGAGGGAAACTTGAAAATTCAAATAAGGGCACAAATGTAAATATGAATAAAGAAAGTCATAATTTGAATCACAAAAAAACATAGTAAATATAACATTCATCACCTATTTATTTATCATTAATAGAGCTTAATCGATAATTTAACCTTCCAAGTCCTGTTGATTATGATGCAGAGAGGCTTTCTGTACCATTCTCTAGTGGAGGATTACTTCACGGGTTTCATTCTGCATTGCAGAGGGTGGAAGTCAGTCTACTATTATCCTTCAAAGCCATCTTTTCTGGGTAGCGCCACAATTACTTTGAATGATAGCATGGTCCAATACATGAGATGGATGTCCGGGTTGCTCGAAGTGGGTCTTTCAAGGTTCTGCCCTATCATCTATGGGCCGTCGAGAATGTCCATTCTTCAGAGCATGTGTTATGGCTACCTTGCCTTCATGCCATTATATTCTATCCCTTTACTGTGTTACGCTACCTTGCCTCAGCTATGCCTCTTGAATGGCATCTCCTTGTTCCCCAGGGTAAAAAATATATAACGAAAATATTTTTCGATTGATCATCTTTAATGTTTATAATGCTTTGATCATATAACATAAAACTGATGCCTATCTAACGCCTTCTTTTTTCTTTTCTTTTTTTTTTTTCCTTCTATCACAGGTTTCAAATCCATGGTTTTATATCTTTATGTTTGCTTTCGTATCATACCTTTCTCAACATCTTTCAGAAGTCCTCTTCTCAGGCGAATCCTTGAGGGTATGGTGGAATGAACATAGATTTTGGATGATACAGTCAGTTACTGGCTATTTCTTTGGATGTTTGGATGTTCTTATGAAGTGGATTGGCATCAAGGAGGCCAATTTCATGCTAACGACTAAAGTCGCTGATGAAAAACAAGTTGAAAGATACAAAATGGGGATATTCAGTTTCGAAGGCAAGTCTTTGTTACTTATCACATTGATTACACTAGTCACCCTAAACATGATCTCCTTCATTGGTGGTTTAGCAAGAGTGATCTATGAAGCCAGATATGATGAGATGTTTGGACAGGTTTTCCTAATATTTTTCATCTTAAGTGTTAGTTACCCGATAATTGAAGGTATGATACTGAGGAAGGACAAGGGACGTGTTTCAACTTCCGTCACACTCTTATCTGTCGTAGCTTCCATAGTTATCTTGTCTTTAGGATCTACTGTTCTAGTCTAGTAATTACTATCTATTTATTTTGTGACAATATTCCTATGGTAATATATTTGGCATCTCACATTTAT
Source organism: Platanus orientalis (assembly GCA_025762735.1). Taxonomy (NCBI): domain Eukaryota; kingdom Viridiplantae; phylum Streptophyta; class Magnoliopsida; order Proteales; family Platanaceae; genus Platanus; species Platanus orientalis. The sequence continues at coordinate 4,485 of JAOXJP010231591.1, read as the reverse complement.
TAACAGTTTACCTTCGAAAATAAACAAATAAAGAGGTGGGAGATGCATGGTTATCTCCATTTTTACTCCTTTCTTTCGTTTTGTCCTTCGTCTATACTTGGCTTATTATCTAAATTTGTTGAAGATGATGCTAGCGGTTGCACGAATACATGGATGCAGTTTTATTTTATAAATTTCAATTGGCTCTATCTTACCCGAGCTTCCCCACCAAAAGATGTATCTATAATTAATAATTATATTATATTGTTGTAGGACACGTTATGTAGAATACAACATTTGAATACCATAACCTTAACATTAACCCATTTCTCATCTCCCATTCCCAATTTGAATGAAAGAAAGCTCTAGTTCCCCATTCGCTTGCCGATCTATCAATCATCTTCTATTTCTATAATTCCTAGGTCTTTTTCGCTTTCCTAAATATCTGTAAAATATTCTAATCCGATCCAATATTTGATTACATAAAAGGGATTTTTCCCAAAACGGTTTAAAGATACAGCAAAATTACCAAATCATGAGGTAAAAATAACTATTTTCAAATTTGGTTTTTAGTGATTGATAATTACTTTTATAGCCCTAAATCTGTTATATGATATAATAGGCAATCAAGCCCTCATTTCCTAATTTTCTATTTTGGTATCTCTGTTCAGTCCTTTTTACTCCGCTTTCTGCGTAAGTTAATCTCTCCATTCTTGACGTCTCTCCCAAGCGAGCAGCAAGGTGGTATTTGATTTAATTATCTTCATCAAATATGCTACCATTGGAGACTAGTTATGTAGATGAAATTAGTGGTTCTCGTTCATTCATGAGTTCTTTTCATTGATGGTCTTTTGTTGCTTTGGGGAGTGGGTTTCCATTTGAGGGTTGGTTTTGTTTAAATGGATTTTGTGCTTTTTAAAATGATGTAAATCTGGTATTTTTGTTTAAATGGATTTTGTGCTTATTAATGGAACTCCCTTAATTTTCATACCATATAAAAAAGAACCGAAATTTGAAACAAAATCTATTTCAACGTATTTTCCTTCATCTGCATGTGCACACCACATTTTGTTATGTAACAAATTGGGTCCATGACATGGTTTTCAGGTCCCCAAAGATCTAGCAGTACCAGTTGACGGGTGTACTCAAGACTTGACCAACTGATCATAGAGCCAAAACTTGCTTCAGTGTGCACACATTGCACAATAGATAACTAACTCTCCTATCAAAGATTGAGACTTGGTCAATAATCAACTACAAATGCAAGCCTCAAATTTCTAGGGTAAGATGGGGGTGTAGTTTTGATGTGGAGGATGGGGTTTTAACTCTCTTGATGCCAAGAGCAAGAAGCATCGGAACAGGGGATAAAAGAACATTAGCTAGTATCTTCAGGCATTGTTCTCTAGAACAGAGATCTCCCCCCTCATCCCGCCATCTTTTCCCTTGTCCCCAAACTCATCGTATGATGACATTGCCGACGATCATTCGAGGGCGTCTGTCATTAGCTGCAAGCTCGTCTCATCGACCTAAGCTTGAACACCTTTCCTTCAACTTATACAAATGAGAAAGGAACAAAGGAGCAGAAGCTTAGGCAGAGCCCCTGTTGGTTCGTCGTTGTTGTGCAAAATCGCCGTTTGGTTCTGGTTCTCCGTCAGCGGGAAGAAGACTCGAAGAGAGATACACGCTTTTCTTGTTTTTAATCATCCGTTTCTATTAAAATATTTCTCTTTTAAAATGATATTATTAAAAAAAAAATTTCCGTCACCGTTTTAGTCCGTGAAGTGGATGACAGGTGCCGCTCCAATGTTAATAGAGCACCATAGAAGCGGACCAGAGCATACAGTTCCTAAATGTCGGTCACCAATATTTATGCCAAACATTTGGGAGAGTGACGAAGTTGGAAACAGTTGAAATCGTCTACTACAGCGTGAAGTGTGGTAAAGTCTGGCATCAACTGCAGAGTGATACGTATCCCTAAAAGTATGGAAACCACCATCCAAAAAGTGAATGAACAATCAAATTTGATTTATTTTTTATTTTCTGGGGGCAAATGTTGCACTGCAGTTGATGCCAGACTTTTCCACACTTCTTGCTGTAGTAGACGATTTCAACTCTTTTTGCATGGTTTACATTTTTTTTTTAATGTTTTTTCTTTCATGCTACGAAAAAGTCAAAGCAAAATTTGCCACGGCAGAACCTTTTAGGTATATTTCAAATGAAAATGATTTAAACTCGAAAGTATGGGACCCAAAAGGGTGGGCGCGCGTTCATATCTAAACAACATTCATAGCTTTAAAAGCACTTAATTACCAAACACTTTAGGAAGCAGGTTTACCAAATTATGGTAGATGTAACCTAAGTCTTCACTTGCTTATAAATATTTAACAAATATGTTGTAGTCCGAGACGGTCCATTTAGCGTAAGACTCTTGAGAGGGACCACATGTGTGGTGCGTTTGTCCATTTAATCCTATGTAGCGTATTGTTGGTTTCCTTTGGGACCTTGTTAAAATGTGAGAAAAGAACCAAGTGTGGAAATAAAAGCTTTCCATTTGCCATGCATGTGGCATAGTGTTGTTGGGCTAAAATCTATCACATAGACCAAACAAGGGTTTGGAATGGATGACCTGAAATAGATTTTGCAGGGAGCAAATCTTCTCTGACCAATGTATGACCACACCACTAGTTGACACGTGGTGAATATAGGCTTAAAAGCATAAAAAATGCTAAAATAAAAAATATGTAGCTGAAAAAAAGGTGAATGGATAATAACGAATGTTAACCACTGCTCCTTGTCAGGCGACAGGTACATCAGCGCTGAAAAGTGAATATACACCCACCAAAAAGGTGAAAGTCACTTTTCAATACTGATGACAAGGAGCAGTGATGAACGTTTGTTAAGGAAAGTGTTCATAAACCAATCCCGAAAAAAATGAACCAAATTCAGATAGAAAAGAAAAAACACGTTTATGTGTCATTTTGTTATACGTGTTATACATGGGTCACTCCAATTTTGGTCACAGAAGCTCATTGCCCTTTTTGGCATTACCACTTCTTAAAATGAGTAATGGTGCTTCAACTCCCCCCCCCAACCAAAGGACATATGAGAATCGAGGGTATTTTAATAAATATACTCCCCCATTGTGCAATGTAATTATATAATGATACAAGATGCTATTCATTTATACGTGTTGTGTTCTCATTGAAGGTGCAAAGGATCTAAGCCGAGCAAATCTTCTATGATCAACATTGGTGTGACCATACCATGTGTCAACGCTTGGTGTGTATAAAGGGTTAAAAGCTTTGCTTCAAAAAATGTGCTCAAACATAGGGAACAAATCTTTTGTGACTGAAATTGGTGACCAATGTGCAATGCACACTACATATATGGACACATGATGTGTTTTGAATTTGGTAACTCTTTTTGGATACATTTTTTTTTAGATGAGTTCATTATTTGACACTTTTAACCTTGCATACACCATGTGTTTGTCCATGGCGTGTGATCACATTGATCATAGAAGATTTGCTTTAAAAAGGTAAGGGTGTAAAAAAGGCACCAAATTCAAAAGGGGACAGATGTTTTTGTGATAAAAAAGGGCATCTCTGTGAGCACATTATAGGCTGACAGGTGGTATGTTGAGGTTAAAATCATAAAACAATTATAAAAAAGATCTTCATTTGAGAAAACAGGTGTCCAAAAGGAACTAGAAATTCAAAACACATTATTTGTCAATCTATGACATGTTTAAAGAGGGTCACAAACACCTTCCGCTCACAGACAATCATTCACACATCTATGTCAGCCTGTATATCACACATTGATCACACCAATTTTAATCACGGAATATCGCTTTCTCAATGGAGGTTGAAGCCCTTGAAGGGTTAACTCATGATCATGTAGGCCTCCATAAACACAAGCGGGTTTGAATCATCTTCAGTTTGAACGGAGAGATATCTTGCCATTACCAATCAACATATGACATGATCTTTGTCTTTGGTTTGGCTTTTTGATCCCTTTCTTTCTTATGCTTGTAACCATTTGGCCTTGTCCCAGATTAATCTTTCCTTTTATATGTACAATTTATTTTTACCATTAAAAAAGCATCCTCTCTTACAAGTCTTGCATCCGCTTGAAATGCGACATGTAAGATGCAGTGCGATTAAAATGTATCTGAATATTAATCAGTATACCCTTTATCAAGTATGTGTCAACATGCTGGCCTAGTATATCTTCATCAGGCTGGGATTAGGTACTGAATTTTGCTTTTCCTGATGTATTAGGATGACATCAGGGGGCTGAGTATCAGTACCAAAAAGTGACTTTCACTTTTTGGGGGGTGCTAATCACTTTTCAGCACTGATGTGTCCATCCCCTAATGCCATCCTAATATATCAGGAAAAAACATATTTTCATATGTAATATTTTCCGATCTTCATCAGGCTGGGATTAGGTATGGGACTGAGTTTTTTCTGATGTATTAGAATGACATCAGCGGCTGCCACA
>JAOXJP010231590.1:0-10606 GCA_025762735.1 Platanus orientalis | reverse complement strand
TTCTTACACATGGTCCCGCCATGTAAAATAAATTGAGCTGCTAATCTTTGCAGGGCACGTTGATTGTTCTTGGAAGCCATGGATGGAAGGGTATGATCTTCCAGATAGTTCTTGATGTTAAGGAACCATGACTCCTTGTTCAAGTCAGTAATTGTAATCTAGAGGCAATAAGCTGACTCATTTATCTATTCAATCTCAATTGGTGTCATGCCTGCCCCTTGAGGGATGTCAATCATTGAAGCTAATGTGGCCAAAACATTTGTAAAGTTGTTCCTTCTTCTGCCAATGTAATTGAAAGTGAGATATTCAAAGCTCTTGGACAGGATCTATAGACATTCATGGTAGTCTAAAAACTTCTCCTCTCAGATGAACCAGTCTTCGGTTGCTTGGAAGATAACAAGTGTTGAGTCTCCATAGACTTTTAGTTCATCAATGCCAAGGTCAATGGTTGTCTTCAAACTGATGATGCAAGCTTCATACTCGGCTATGTTGTTGGTACATTGAAAGTGTAGCCTTGCGGTGATTGGAATGAGGATACCTGTAGGGAAAATGAGCATGACTCCAATCCTACAACCTATTTGATTGACGGCTCCATCAAAGCACATCTTCCATCTGACAATCTTGTTTGATTCAACTTCTACACAAAGTATCTGTTCATCTGGAAAGTCAAATTTCAAGGATGAAGGATCGTCTGCTGGCATATCTGCTAGGAAGTCGGCTATGGCTTGCCCCTTGATATATTTCTGTGAGACATAGGTGATGTCAAATTCGGAAAGCATCATGAGCCATCGGGTAGTTCTCCCTATTGTTGTCAGTCTCTCAAATAGATACTTGATGGGATTTATCCAAGAAATCAAGAATACTTTGTATGAAAGGAAGTAGTGTCGAAGCCTTTTGGTGATGTAGACTAGGGAGAGATAGGTCTTCTCAAGAGGCGTGTATCTAGTTTCATAGTCAATGAAATGTTTGCTCAGATAGTAGATGGTTTGTTCTTTCTTCCTTGTCTTGTCATGTTGTCCTAGCATGCATCCCATGGAGTTGTCATGCACAGTCAGATATAAAATCAATGGGCGGTCCGGCTCTAGAGAGACCAACACAAGTGGGCTCAGTAGATAATTCTTGATCTTGTCAAATGCAGCTTGACAGTCGTTGTTCCATTGGGTTGGAACGTTCTTCCTCGGTAGTTTGAATAGGGGTTCACAAATAGGAGTGAGCTGAGCAATAAAACAATTGATATATTGGATATGGCCTAAGAAACTGTATACATCATTCTTTGTGCAAGGTGTAGGCATCTTAATAATTGTTTTGGCCTTGAATGGATCAACTTCTATGCCACTTTCATTGATGATGAAGCCTAACGATTTCCCATGGGAGGCTCCAAAGATGCACTTGTTCGAGTTCAACTTCAGTCTATATTTTCTGAGGTGGGTAAATAGCTTCCGTAGATGAGTTAGGTGATCTTCTTTGTGACAGGATTTGAGAATCATGTCGTCAACATAGACTTCCATCTCTTTGTTGATCATCTCATGGAAGAGGGCAGTCATGACTCGCTGATATGTTGCCCCTACATTCTTGAGGTCGAAGGGCATGACTTTGTGATAGAATATGCCCCAAGGGGTCGTGAAAGCAGTCTTCTCATGGTCTTCCATGGACATCCTGATTTGATTGTAGCCTAAGAACCCATCCATGAAGGACATTATCTTGTGTCCGACAATATTGTTTATAAACACATCAATGTGGGGTAAGGGAAAGTTATCTTTGGGACTAGTTCTGTTTAGGTTTCTATAATCTATGCACATTCGGACCTTGTTATCCTTCTTGGGTATAGGGACGATGTTGGTTAACCATTGGAGATATTGGATAGACAAAAGGAAGTCTGTGTCTAATTGCTTTTGGATTTCTTCTTTGAGGGCTAGGGACCATTCTGGTCATAGACACCTAGGCTTTTGCTTATGGGATGAATATCCAAGTTAGTGGGAAGCTTATGGGTGATAAGGTTTATGTCTAGACCAGACATGTCTGCATAGGTCCATGCAAAGATGTCTATGTATTCTCGAAGCAAACTTAACAGGTCATGCCCCAGATCTGAAGTGTTGGGGGTCCCAATTTTCATAATTATAGGCACAGTTTCTAACCCAAGATTGACTTTTTGGAGGTCATCTACCGATGGAAGGTTCGGTTCTCTTGGCGCTCGAAGGCTTGATCACCTCTTTTGGCATTACTTCTTCATCATTCCATTCCTATTGCTCCTGTTTTAAAAGAAATGTTTTTTTAGTAAGAATTTTATATGAAAAAGGGGTATTTAATACACGAGGGGCAACTAGACTTGGATTCAACTCTAAGTTGCCTACATACCTGATGTCTTCGACGAACACAAGCTTAGTAAAGTTTGTTTAGCTGGGATCAAGCTGTGAGTAGTTTTGGTCTTGAGGTTGACCAAATTTACATTTTTTTTTGAAAAAAAGCTGAGCCTGAAGTTACTTCTCAGGTTACCTACATACTTTAATTTTTAGCATAAGTGCTTTAGAAAACATTGGTCTATTAAAATCAAGCGACACGTAGTTCTTTGACTACAAGGGCAAAGAAATAAAAAGATTTTTTTGTGTTAAAAAGTTACAGGGCCTAAAGTTGTGTCTCAGGTTGCCTACATACCCCTTACAAGTGCATTGGTTGAATGCTTCGACAATTCATGGATCATTAGGGATCAAGTCAATGTAGTTCTTATATAAAAACGTGTAAAGAAAAGATTAAAAAGCTTTTGAAAAAAAACAAGAGTGGAGAAGTTGGATTCTCTTAGCCTTCTTTCCCAATTAATCAATCCATCACCTGCTCCTGGTCATAGTCCTCTATTGCTACAGAGTTGGCTTGTCTGGTCTGCTCTGTGGCTTCTATGGGCACCCATGTTTTCAGTATGTTGACCTAGTCAGGGTCAAGCTTATCTAAGTCTAACTCTCCACTCACAATAACTAATTAGAGTGCTTCTTTAACATAGCATGGGAGAGAGAGTAGACTTAGAGGAGTTAGGTTGTCATCCCTATGTTGCGAGGTGTTGGGGGTTGAGCTTTCTCTAACCTCAGGGACAGATGGCTTAAAGCTGAAAAGATGGGTGTATAGAGAAGCCTCGAGATGGTAGGTAGAGTGTTGACTGGTGGTTAGAGGTGGAATGATGACTGGTTTTGTTGACATGTATTCTGTGCTGAGCTTGGATGTATTTTTTGAGTTGGTGGTTCAATCGGCAGGGGAGTACAAGTCTTGGGTGGTTCGGAAGCTGATACAAAATGTTGTTTAGTCTTTCGACTGGCTTTTTTCTTCTTATTCTTCTTAAGAAGATGCTTGATCAATGGTTTGAACCTTAAGCCTGCCTTGTACGACACTCTGATAGCGTTAATGGGGTTCTTTCTTCCTTGAGAATATTTGCCTAGGCCTTTGTTTAGGTCGAACTTCATTTTGGCCACCATATTGAACTTTGGTGGAAGTATTTCAACCTTCTTTTTCAGCTCTGCGGTTTCTTTCTCTGTGTGTACCACTTCGAATTGGTATGAGGTAAAAGTGTTTGGTGCTTGCAAACTCCAGACTCCCAGTATTTTCTGCCCTATCATTATGATAACATCTATATCTGCTGGTACTGTGATGACTTTGTTATTGATGATGAACTTGACTTTCTGATGGAGAGTGGATGGGACAGTGCCTACGTGATAAATCCATGGTCTTCCCAACAACATGGTGAAGGAGGATGGTATGCTGAGTACTTGAAATTGAACTTGGAACATTCTCCCTTCTATCACTAAGGGAATGAACACTTCTCCTTGGTCACAGCTGATCGAATTGCCGAAGGCCCTTATATCACATGGGTTGGGTTTCACATAGTTTGGGGGAACCCCTAATGTGTCCAATGTATTCTTGGTATAGATATTCAATGCGGATCCTTTGTCTACCAAGAACAGGGGGATGCACATGTCTGAGTAGTATGACGTGATGTAGATGGTTCTATTGTGCACTGTGTTGCCTTCGAGGATCTCATTTTCTGAGAATGTGATGATGCGTGGTGTGGATACTCTGGCTACCATGTTTTTCAACATGTCCAGTGTGATTAAGGCATCCACAAAGGAATTTTTGAATATGCTCAGGAATCTTTCCCTATGTTATTCTGATGTTAATAGAAGGCCCAAGATGGAGACTTGTGCTGGTGTCTTAGATAATTGTTCAATCAAGAATAGGTGAGACTTTCAAATAGCTACTTCAAAAATCTCATTCTCTTTCTTTTCCTCTACTTCTCTGGTTTGTTTCTATATCTCTATCTCTATTTCTTCTTCTATCATTTTCTCTTGCTCTTTACCCTCGGGATGTAGATATGAGATTGGCTTGAAGACTCTGCCTAATTGGATAATGAAGGCTACGAACTCATCCAGCTCGGCTTTGGAAAGTTCGGGATCTGCTACTTCCCTGACTAGATAGCCCAAGGGGACTCGGTTTAGTAAGTATTGGATTCTGGTAGGTGGCGGAATGCTGATGACTTGGCAAGGAGCTGATAGGTCAGTGAGCTGGGTATATAGGAATGGTGGAGGAATGACATGGGGTAAGAAGAATGGGCCATGGGTTACTAACTTTCCCTATATATTTTAATGTCAGGGGAAAGAATTGTGATTGGGTTTTCTGGGGTCGTCCCACACGTGTGCGAGAAAATGCTCGTATTTAGAAGGGGGAATAGACTTTGGGAAGTATCCATTTGTGGTGGACACTTGATTGGTGTCAGGTAATAAGATGACTTTCTTGGGCTCTGAGATCTTAGTGATGTAGCCAGAGGGACTGAACTAGGTGCTGGAAAGACCAATCATGTTGACTCCTTTAGGTGGTTGGTAGTTGGGGAGTGGGTTTTGGATGATGTTTGAATTTGGTGGAGGATTGGTGGGTGTGGGGTCAAATGATACCTTACCCACATCGATCAGGTCTTGAATATCATGTTTCAAATGGAAACACCTCTCGAGGGTGTGCCCAAGGGTTTGATGGTACTCACAATGCTCTACTTGGTTATCGCAGTAGGTAGAGGTAAAGAGGAGGTTTTGGATCAATCAGCTGCAGTAATCTCTTTTTAATGAGGTACTCCATGATGTATTTGTTGGAGTAAGGAAAATGAGTGAACTTTCTTTTCTTTTTTTCTTCTCCGGGCTCACCTAGGTACCTGAGTTGGTAAGACTATTATGTTTAAGGAGGAATGATGTTCATGGTTGTTGGCTAGCTCTAGGTTGGTTGTGGTAGAGGTAGAACATGACTATTGTTCTAACTATGCCGAGGGACCTCAATAGTTTGCATAAAGTTAGCTTCTAGTCGGGTGGCTATTGCCTTTTTTGGCATAGTTTTGGAGGAACTGGCAAGGGTGAGCGGTGTATCTTGTACCAAGCCCGCCTTGATGCCCAACTCTACTTTTACAGCTTTGTTAACAACCTTGGCAAAGTTGGTTTGTAAAGACGTGGTCAGGAGCATCAGTTGGTAGGTAGGACTCAATGTCCTCATAAAAGTAGATATCATGTCCTCCTTAGACATAGGGTGTTTTAGGTTGGATGTCTTCAACTTCCATCTATAGGCAAAGTCCCTAATACGTTCTCCTGTGGTAGGCCTCATACCTTCTACTTCTTCCTTGGTAGGTAGCAATTCCAGATTGAATCTATAATGATTAAGGAATGACCGTGTCAAGGCCCTTCAAGTACTAACGTTACTCTTCTCTTGGTTTTCCAACCATTTCCCTCCATTCTTCTCTAAACTTTGACCAAACATCTGAACCAAGATACGCTTATCTTGTCCCCATTGGAACATGGCATTGCAGTACATGCATAAATGCATCTAGGGGCAGGTGGTGCTGTCATACTTCTCAACATGGGGAATTTGGAAATTTAGTGGTAGTACACCCCTGGGGTGGATACAGAGATCCTCGAAGTCCATAGAGATGGGGCTTACCCCACTTTCATCATTTCTAACTCTGCTGCAAGCTTGGCTATCTATGCACTAGTTTCATCCTTTGGGGAAATAATAGCTTTTTTCTCCTTAATGCTTGATGTTGATGGGGCATACTACTCTTCCAGGTCGAAGGCAGTTTGATGTTCTGGCTGTATGTACATAATGGTGGTTCAGAGTGGTGCCGTAACATAGACGGGGCCTTGTATATAAGACTGACCATGCGGTGGAGCTTGCTCCATGATACTGGGATATAACAGCGGCTAGAAAATTATACTTTAGCCTCAAGACCCTCCTTGCTTTATCAAATACTCAAACATTAGTTTCTCGAACTCGCTAAGGGTAGGAATTCAAGGCTGCTCACTGGTGCTGGGTTGGATAAGGGGTAGTGAAGAGGTTTGGGTGTTGACGAAGATTGACTAGACATAGGGGTGGATGTCTAACCATGCCAGAACATGAAGTCCTCCATCAATTACTTTACCTTTGACTTGAACCCACTCGAGAGGGTGTCTTCGGGACCCGTCCTGTTAGGATGTAGGTTTCCCATGGAGCCTCTAGGAGGATATGAGGCATAGTGCTTGCTGCAGGAGGAAGTGTTGACTTGTCCCCTATTTCTTTTCTTTGTCACCCCTCCTTCTGCTTCTGTAGCCGAGTCTCTGGGGGAGAAATGGTAGCTTGCTTAACTGAATTAGAAGAAAAGAAGGGTGTACTGTTATTGTTTTGCAAGATTTATTTACTTCATTTATTCATAGTTCCTAGCCAGGTGCTTTTACAAGTGCATGTCTTACAGGTGAATTCATGTCCTTTAATCAACTACAAGATTTTTGAAAACAAAACTTTATACAATATATACATATCAAAAAATATAACAAAAGATAGGGGTACTTACCCCAATACATCAGCAAATAAATAAGGAAAATACAATCTAAAGATCAGGTACCACTAGAGGTGATGGAGGTGACACCGGTTCATAGCCCAAGGAGAATATTTGTTCTTTTAGCTTATGCACCCATGACTGTATCCACTGATCTTATACAAAGGCTAAGCTATTGCTACACCTCATCTCAGGTCCTAAATCCTCATGGGAATTCCTACTGTTGTTGAGCTCACTCTTTAGGGAGTGAATGAGCTCTACTTGAGTTTCATTCCAATGCTGGGTACATTCATATGAGACCTCGGCCTCCGTACGGAAAAGTGTTTCTACTTCTAAGGTGGCCTTAGTTTGAGCATGCAAGGTCTGTTCCTTGGCTAAGTCTGTCAATGCTTGCTCATACTCTGTTTGAGTATGCATAGGCTCTATGTATGATGAGGATGCTAATTCGGTACATGGCCTCTTGTTCGAAGAAGCGGCTAGTGCAAGGGTAGTAGGCTATGGTGGAGGCCTATGCGAAAGCCAATGCTCATATACAAGTTCATAGCCTGTGTTTTTGCGGATACTAGTTGTGGGTATCTTAAGACTCTGATGTGCGAGTCATCCCATAAAGTGGCTAGTATAGACCATGTATGATTAGATGTGCAGTGATCAAGTTTGCATACATCTTTGAACACCATGGGGAAATCAAAGAGATCTTGCCTAAGAGCAAATTGCTGAAGGACACGTATGGGTACATAAGGAGTGTTTTGGTGGACTCCCGTGATAACCATGTATGTGTAGTCCTTAGTAGCGAGAAGTGGGTAATGTGCTTTGTGCCACTTAAGACGCCAGGTGATCTGTTTAGGGAGCATGGCAGCTAGCACATTCTGATAACCTAATGTGGTTGTTCTGTTTGGCAAGGACTGACTTCTAATGTGGATCTGTGTTGGGGTCAGATCTCATGACACATAAGCTAGGAAGGATGCTAGGACGGATAGATGTTCCCCCAACCAGACTTGTAAGAAAGCCGGGCAACCATATAATTGACCTTTAGGATGTCAAGCACAATATGAGAGATTGAAGATAGTCTCTAAGCTGATCATAGGTGCAAGTGTCTTCTTTTGTAAATGCTAGTCTAGGATATTGAGTAAGATGCCATTGATGTGATGACAACTGTGTGATAGTAAAAGCTGTCTGAGGGCAACTAAAGTAAATTCTCTGAACTTAATCGGGTTGTCTAAGTTATCGTCTTTCTTTTAACCTTTTTCCAATAGAAGGTCGTAAGGGCAATGTAAATATTTTCCAGTAGCTTCCTTAAGGAGGGAGGCTTTGGAGATGTCCAATGCATGGAAGTTTCTAAGGTAGTTAGGCTTGTGAGTCGGGATTATGGCCCTGATGCCAAGACAATGTTCTTATTTTTCGAAGTGGAAAACCATGGGAGTCAGGTCCCAAAAGGATATAGCTGCCTCTATCAGTGGCCAATCCAAGTTGATTTGGGCTAAAGTCAATGTCGCCCTTAGCCGGCTTTGTTTTTCCAGATTTCTCGTTTTTTGGGAGGAAGAGTAATTAGGGTATTTACAAAGTTCACAGAGATAGTGGGATACGCATCCAATTGTACAGGTTTTCTGAGCCATGTCTATAAGCACAAGCATGAACACGGGGTTAAAAATGTCATTTTATAGACAAAAACAACATTTTCAGATTTTAAGCCTAACGCCCATTTTTTTCTTCAACGTTGGGTGTTGAGAGCACGATTAGGCATTGAAAGTAGTTACAAGTTTAAATGACCCGCGGTGGGGTCTTTTGTATCTTTCACGTTTCAAGCTTGCTTTTTCAGTTACAAACTGTAGGTGAGGTCCCCACAACGTGTTCTAGCATTCCCTTCCCATTTTTTGATAAAAATCGTTCTTCTTGATCATCAACAATGAGTTAAGGAGGATCAAGTTGCCACTTCCTATTTCTTTCGGCGCAAGAGAAGGCCTTATAGAAGAACACCATGGTGGATGAGGTGAGTTTTTTGCTTATTTTTGAATTTTCCTTTCACTTTTATGAGTTTTTGATTGTTTTCTCATTTTCTTTGAACACTTTGTTTTTTATTTGACATTTTATTTGATTTTGCATTTTTCTTTAGATTGCATTATGTTTCTAGGTCTTAATTCATTTGAATGGAATTAGATTACTTTAAAGTTGATTTAGGAGCGTTTTAGAGTAGTTTTTTAAAGTTTCCATGGTGTTTTTTGGTTTTTCCAATGCCCAAAAATACTACCCTAAATTACAGGCGTAATGCCTGTTTTTTCCTCTATTTAAAAAACAGGCATTGAAAAAATGGGTGTTGGGCTAAAAAAACAGGCGTTGGAATAAAAACAAGCATTGGACTAAAAAAACGAGTGTTAGGCCTGAGAGATGGATTTGCTGGTTTGCATATTTTTTCTTCTTTTTTACTTGTTTTTTATTCTTTTTGTTCTTAAACATTGTTCTAACATATTTTAACATGTTTTAACTTGTAGGGTAGAGGGAACGTGCAGCACCATGGCTCTTGGTCCAGAGTCTTGATATTGTGGGGGAGGATGTGTTCCAAAGTGAAGGCCATGGGCTTTGGCCATTTTCTGAGTTTGACAGTAGTGCCGACTGACCGGGCTCTCCTAAGGGCATTGGCGGAGAGGTGGTCTCCCATCACGTGGACCTTCCACCTCCTAATGGGGGAGATCGGGATGCCCCCTATAGACTTCTTCATGATGACAGAGCTCTCTATGGACAATATCCCTCCCCCGAGCTCAGAGGATTTTGACCTAGCGTTAGTGGCTCGATGCATAGGGCCGTAGCCCGTGACTTACTACAAGGGCACCAAGGGTGTCCAGCCTTCATGGTTCAAGAATGATTACATCTGGGCCACAGATCAGAGTTCATGTATTGAGATCGAGTTCTCTACCCAAGTCTTTCTAATCTACATGCTAACTAGCTCCATCTTTTATGGGAAGAGCAACCGAGTCTACTTCTATTTGTTGTCGGCCTTGGACGAGCTAGACCTCGTGGCCATGCGGAGTTGGGATAGGTCTGCCCCTGGGTGGATGTACTTGAACATGAACGAGATCTCATCTAAGCAGGGTCCACATTCTTTCGTGGGGTTGTGCTTCTTATAGGAGGTATGACCCATTTTATTTTATTTTTTTTGTTTTGTTTCTATATTCATCTTTTACTTGTTTTCTTTAACTTGAGTTGGACATATGATTTTAAATTTCCTCCTACAGGTGTGGTTCTACGAGCAGTTCCCTCCCTTAGCCCCCAGGTGGAGAAGGGAGGAGGTATTCCACTTCCCTTGTGTGGCAAGGTGGAAGGTTGCCCACACCCACCATAGAACCCAGAGATCCATCTCAGGTTTTAGGCACGAGTTGGACCTCTAGACCGTTGACCAGGTAAGTACATTATACTTTGGTTTATTCATTTGACTTCATTTCCTTTTTTTTTTTTGTAAATCATTATCTAACTTCTAATGTGTTTTGTGTAGGTGAAATGGCTCCCGTGGACTCATTGGGCCTTGGGGGTGGAGGATGCCCTATCTCAGACCTCAGCTTGGGGTTGGTCTCACTAGAGGGTTGTATTAGTGGCCCTTGGTGAGGTCATCATATAACTCGGGGTGAGCTGTTAGCGCCAAGTCGGGGGCAGAGCAAAGGAGTTTGTGGTCCCGAACTCACCCGTTAGAGTGATTGATGGTGAGGGAGAGGCTGGTAGAGGGGAGGGGGGTGTCGAGGCCTTAAATTTCTTGGATTGGGCCAGGGATTATTGTGAGTGGTGGGCCACTCAGAC
>JAOXJP010231589.1:0-10606 GCA_025762735.1 Platanus orientalis | reverse complement strand
AAGCTTGTTTGGATGTTATAAAACAATTGAGAGGATTACGACTTGAAAGCTATGAGTGTGATCCATTTATGACTTGAATATAAAGTGTTATAGAATATTTTGGATGAGGATTTTGTAGAGAAGCTTTGGTTAAAGCTTAAAATCCTTTACATGATGAAATCATTTACAAATCATCTATACCTTAAACAAAAACTCTATACCTTGTGGATGAGAGAAGGTACGAGTATTATTGAACATCGTAATGAGTTTAATAAGATTATTTGTTAATTGACAAGTATTGGGTCAAAGTTTAAAGAAGAATATAAAGCTTGTTATGTGGAAACTTAGATTTGAGATTGTATGCAACAAAAAAGAAGAGAGAAAATAATGCAAACAACAATCACACAACAAAACCAAGATGATTTACGTGGTTTGGCTTGAAGCCTACGTCCACGGGAGAAAATGGAGAGAGAGCTTTCACTATGATCAAAAACAAATATTACAATGAATAGTGTAGTGGCACGAAAATTGAGAAACCCCTAAAACCCTAATCTCCATGGGTTGGATCTAGACCCTAAATCAAATGTAAAATATGGGTCAAACTGGGTCATATTTAGGTTTTCTTTGGATCGTTATCCGAGTTAATTATATCTCGGATTGAATACAAGACATTAACTCAACAAATCTCTACCTTGACTTGAATTCTACCAAGGCTACATAGTATAGAAAAACTCTACTCCCATCTTCTCCACACAACCCCAAAGGGTAACTTCAGATATTATGAACCCCAATCAAGTCTAAGCAATGCTTAAACTTGAATGCTGAAAGAGCTTTAGTCATCATATCTACTGGATTATCATTTGTACCAATCTTCTTAACAACAATCTGGCATTGTGAGACGATCTCATGTATGATGTGATATCTGACATCAGTATGCTTAGTCCTCTCATGATACATTTAGTTTTTAGTCAGATGTATAACACTCTGACTGTCACAATGCACAACAGTCAAGCCTTACTCTAGGCCAAGCCCACCAAGTAAGCCTTTGAAGCAAATAACATCCTTCACTACCCCAGTCTCCACCATATACTCAATCTCAGTAGTAGACAAAACAACTATAGACTGCAATGTTACTTTCCAACTCATTACGTAACTCGCAAGTGTGAAGACATAACCTATCAGAGATCTCATATTGTCTTAATTACCTGCATAATTAGAATCCACAAATCCAACTGTTCAACCATTATGACCACCTGTTATACCAAACAACAACTCAACATATGTAGTACCTTTTAGATACTGAAGTATCCATTTCACTACCTGCCAATGTGCCTTCCCTGGATGCTTCATATACCTGCTCACAACACTAACAACATGTGAAATATCAAGATGGGTGCAAACCATTCCATACATGAGGCTCCAAACTACACTAGCATATGGAACATGAGACATGTATTTTTTCTCCTCCTCAGTTTGCAGTAACAAATCAAAAGAAAGTTTACAATGACTGGCAAGTGGAGTACCCATAGGTTTAGAATCCTACATTCCAAAGGGTCCAAGTACTTTCTCAAAGTAGATCTTCTGAAATAAGTACAAATTTCTTGATTTCCTATCCCTGCAAATCTCCATGCCAAAAGTTTTCTTTGTTATCCCCAAATCTTTCATCTCAAACTTACCACTAAGTGAAGCCTTCAACTTGTTAATTTCAAACATGTTCTTGGTAGTAATAAGCATGTCATCAACATATATTAACACGTACACCAAGAACCATCTAGAAGCTCTCTAAAGTAAACACAACGATCATACTAACTTCTAAAATAGTCATGTGCAAGCATGAAAGTATCAAACCACTTATACCAATATCTAGGCAATTGTTTAAGGCCATACAAAGACTTTTTCAACAGGCAAATATAGTCTGCCTTACATGAGATGATGAACCCCTCTGGATGATGCATGTAAATCTGCTCCTCAAGCTCACCATGCAGAAATGTTGTCTTAACATCAAGCTGCTCTAGCTCTAAGTTAAGCATAGCCACCATGGTAAGCAATACACATATAGAATTATGTTTCACAACTGGTGAGAATACTTCATTGAAGTCTACATCCTATTTCTAACTATAGCCCTTTGCAACCAAGAGTGCCTTATATTTTACATCTTTAACACCCGGAGTTCTTTTTTTCCTCTTGTAAACCCATTTGTAGCCAACAATCCTCTTTTTCATAAGCAGTTTTACAAGCTCCCAAGTATGGTTCTTATGGAGAGATTTAATCTTCTTATTCATAACAACTACCCACTGTGTAGAATCACTGCTTATGATAGCTTCATAATAATTGATAGGCTCCTAACACTCAACAATCTATACAACATACAATGCATAAGAAACCATTTCTGTATAACTACTATACCTTTGAGGTGGTCTAATCTCTCTCCTTTGTCTCCCACTAGTAATATTGTATTATTTTTCCTCTTGTGCATCCTCCTCCTCATTAGGATCATGTTCATCTTCCTCAATGGGCCGAATGGAAGTGCCTTCTTGACTCTTGCCTGAAGTGTAACTTTCAAACTCCACCCACTTGTTGACTCCATGGTCCCTATCTGCATCAACATTCTCTTTTCTCAGGTTAAGTATAACAAACTCATTAAAAGTAACATCTTTGCTAATAATAAACTTGGGTGACTTAGGATTAGGACACCATCATCTATATCCTTTCACACCAAATTCAAAACCCAAGAAAAAACACTTTTAACTTTAGGTTTGAGTTTACCTTTATTGACATGAGCATAAGCTGAACAACCAAAGATCCTCAACCTAGAATAATTTGCAGGAGTGCTAAATCATACCTCCTCAAGTGTCTTACACTCAATGGCAGTCAATGGAGACATGTTCACCAAGTAGCAAGCTATAAAAACTGTCTCAACCTAAAATTACTTTCCAAGTCCAGCATTAGATAGCATACACCGAGCTTTCTCAAGGAGTGTCATGTTCATGCGTTCTACCGCACTATTTTGCTAGGGTACGTGTCTAAGTGTGCGATGCCTCACAATTCCTTCATCCTTATAGACTCTATCAAACTCACCTCAACAAAACTCCAAACCATTATTAGTTCTCAGTCTTTTGATCTTCTTGCCTATTTACTTCTCAATCATAACCTTTCATCGCTTGAAGTTTAAAAAGACTTCATCCTTATGCTTTAAGGTAAACAACCAAACCTTTCTTGAGTAATCATTAATGAAAGTTAGGAGATATCAAGAACCACCCTTTAAAGCAACCCAAGATGAGTTCAAAAGATCATAGTAGATGTAATCCACTATACTCTTGGTCCTGTGAACAGCTGAACTGACCTTCACCCTGAATTGCTTCCCAAATACATAATGCTCGCAAAAATCCAACTCTCATGTTCTCTGACCACCAAACAAGTCTTTCTTACTTAATTCTGGCATACCCCTCTCACTTATATGGCTTAGCCGCATATGCCATAGGGGAAAAGATCAAAATCTAAATCAATCGATGATGATACCATAGCTGCACCTGAAACCATGCTTTTGTGAAGCACATACAGATTACCATTTTGTTGTCCCCTCATAACCACCAAAGTACCTTTGAAACCCTCATAACTCCACCTTTAGCAATACACCTATAACCATTAAAGTCAAAAGTTCCAAAAGAAATTAGGTTCTTCTTCAATTTTGGTACATGCCGAACATTAGTCAAGGTCCTGACTATTTCATCATGCATCTTGATTCAGACTGTTTCAATCCCTACAGTCTTACAAGGTATATTGTTCCCTATTAGAACTGTACCATTATTCACCACTTTGTATATTGTAAACCAATCTCGGTTTGTGCACATATGATAAAAGAAACATGAATCAAGAATCCATTCATCATCTATACATACACTGTAATGAGTAATTGATAGAACATTTTCATAACCATCAGAATAATTTTCTTTTATGACGCCCCCAACATCCTTCTCCCTTTTCTCTTTGAGCTTTGGATAATCTTGCTTGAAGTGCCCTAGCTTGTGATAGTAATGACATTTTTCCTTTTTTGATATAGACTTTGGTCTAGATTGACCTTTATCACCTAAACTCTTTTCCTTTGCTCTTCTTCTTGCAAACAGACCTTCTGCCTACCCCTCACCCTCTTCTCCAAACACCTTCTTCTTCAATTCCCTACAATGTAAGGATGTCTTAACATCCTCCATGGAGATGGTATCCTTTCCATAGAGTAAGGTCATAACAAAGTGTTCATATGATGCAGGTAAATAACAATAATAATAATAATAATAGCTTGATCCTCATCATCAATCTTAACATTAATATTTTTCAAATTCATAATGATTTATTGAATTCATCAAGATGGGCTTTTAGAGACATACATTCTCTCATCTTCAATGTGCAAAGGTGTTGTTTCAAATACAACCAGTTCATGAGAGACTTCATCATGTACAGGCTCTCCAACTTGAGCCATAGCCCAACCATAGACACTTCATCTGCAATCTCTCGCAACACCTCATCGGTCAGGCACAACTGAATCGCACAAAGTGCCTTGAGGTCAAGTTCTTCTCTATCATCTTTTGACATCATTGCAGGAAGCTTTTCCTTTCCTGCTAATGCTTTAGCTAGTCCTCATTGAACCAATAACGCACGCATCTTTACGTGCTATAGACTGAAGCTATTTTTCCCATCAAATTTCTCCACTTCGTACTTTGCAGCAATGTCAAAAATCCCAATCACAACCTAGGGCTCTAATACTAGTTTATTATGTAGAAACCTAGATTTGGGGTCGTATGAACAAAGAAGAAGAGAGAAAATAATGCAAACAACAATCACACAATAAGAACAAGATGATTTACATGGTTCGGCTTGAAGCATACATCCACAAGCAAAAATGGAGAGAGAGCTTTCACTATGATTGAAAATAAAGATTACAATGAGTAGTGCGGTGACATGGAAATCGAGAAACCCCCAAATATAAACCCCCAAAAAACTAATCTCCATGGGTCAAATCCGGACCCCAAATCGGATATAAAACTCTAATCTTCATGTTTCTCACCTTCGTCCATATTTTTAGATCGTCATCCAGGTTATATCTTAAGTTGAATACAAGACATTAACCCAACAAACCCTTAATCATGTTGCTCTCACTTCCTTCATCATATGATTATCTCATGACAACTCTACTCTATATAAAGAATTCTATCGATTTAGAGGAGATTACAATAACCCTTGTTTCAATGAGATGAGGAACAAGGTCTTTGTTGAAGAGGTTTAGGTTAAGGGTCTGGTTTCTCATGGGAAGATAAAGGAGAAGGGATTTCGTATATTCCATAAAGATTTGAAGTGTTATTATTACCATAAGAAATGATATATTAAGGCTAACTATCCTAAGATTAAAGAAAAAAATGAAAGAAAATCTAACTCAGATGTGACTGGTATTGTGGAGGAAATTTCAGATGCTAACATGGTTCAATCTATAACTATTGGGGATGATGGTTCTCAAGATGTTTGGATTCTTGATTTGGGTTATTCTTATCATATGTGTCCCAATATGGATGTACTTTTCACCTACAAGTCCATTGATGGAGGTATTGTCTTGATGGGTAATGGTACACTAAGAAGATTCTTAAGATATAAATTTTCAAATCAATATCAATGTATGATGGGATTATAAAAATATTGACAAATGTTCAGCATGTTCTGAATTTGAAGAGAAATTTTATTTCTTTGGGTGACCTGGATTTTAGTGGGTGTAAAGCCTTTTGTTCAAAACGAATCAATGAGAATTCTTCAGTTTGTCTGGGTTATTTTGATAGTAAGAAAGGTTGAGAACATTTATGTGCTACTTTGGAATGCCATTAAAGGTGGAAAAATTGTATCTTTTGCATCATACTCAGATTTAGTCTGTATATAATCATGAAATATGAGAATGGGTCACATTTGTGTAATATTTTTAACAGATTTGAACAAATGGAGCTTGATCTATGGTAAGAAATTTAGGTTTTGTGAGCAGTATGCTTATGGAAAATAATACAGAGGTGTTATTTTTGGTTATTTTGCCTTTCTATGTCCAAGCATGTAAACTGTGGAAGATGAGATTTGAGTGTTTCACTGGAGGTGGAGTTGGGTATAAGACTTCTATTCTATGTGAGTTCTAGAAGTTCAAAAGCATAGAAGTGAGCCTAATTTGTATGTTAGGCCTCCAATCAAATAAGGTTTTAAAGACATGGCAATGGACATATTTAATGTTGAGGATTCAATAGATATGTTGACAAGGCCGAGTTCGGTGATTGAGTTTAAGGGTAGTTTAAAGTTGATTAGTTTGAAAGAGAACTAATTGTGTACTCTTTGAGGTTTGGTGAAGAAAATGAGTAAAGAGCTTTGTTCAGTTTGATTTGGTAGAATCCAAGTTAAGGTGGAGATTTGTTGGGAGGTGTTTTTAATTCACACATAATCAATCCAACTAAAAATCGCTTATGCGAGTGGGGTTATTTTTGGATTTTAACCTTCTTTATGAAGTAGAGTTTCTTGGGGATACACATCTCTATAAAAAATCCATTTCATGGGTTTTATAGGGGAAAGAGACTTTGGTGTCAAGTTGAAGCAAGGCGATTTGTGTGGAGAGTTCTTTTGGATTTTCTTTAGGTTTTGCCTTTGGGTTTTGAGAACTCGTATTTTTATTTTAGTGGAAGTTTTTTATCATCATTGCTCATGGATATATGCAATTTGGTTGAAGCATGTTAAATATTATGTTGTATGATTGTTCTTTATCAATTATTATATTTTCTCGTTTTGTTTCACGCATCGCATACTTGAATCCAATCTGTTTTGTTCCGCTGTGTAGTTTTGCCACAACATATTACCATAAACTTAGTAACCATTTTCGTAGACTTGGAACACTAAACAAAGAGAGACCTAGATTAGAGCTCTATTAGACAACTGATCTGGACATTTCCAACCCTACCAAAAATCAGGTCCGGTCGGGCTTGACTGTTTCCTATTCACATGTATTCTATTTATATATTAGTATAGGGAAAGGATCTGTTGCACCAACAAAAGTATGTTGCCACACACAAGAGGTGAGGTGTATGGGGTTAATTAAAACTGTAAAATCAGCTTAAAAAATAAAAATAAAATCCATAAAATGGGGTTTATAGGATTAAAACCATAAAAAGGTGCTCAAATGAATATTTGCTCCCAATGCACCAAATTTGAAAGCAAAACAAATGATCTGTGATGAAAATGTAACTGTAGTGTCTATTGTGAATTAAAAGCTGACTAATATCGTGTTGAGGTAAAAACATCTAAAAAAGTGTTCTGTTGTAAAAAGTACTTAGCTGTTAAAAAGGAGACACCGAATTAAAAAGCACGTTATTTGTCAATCAATGACAGACCTACAAAGGTCCATGTCAGAACAGAATCATTCTCCATTCAAAAAGCCATCACATGCAGCTTATGGTATGGGGCCATGTGGAAACATGCTATTTTGGGTGCAGCAAATCATTTCCCATGAACAAACTTAGTAGCCTTTTTTATAGCCCTGTGTCATGCCCCGCATGATAATGAGAGGCTTTGGGGACCCTCACAAGTAAATTCACTGTATTAAGGACAATGTATCTAGAAGAATCTAAAAGAATTCGGAATAATCTAGAATGATTCAAAAGGTTCTAGAGAGTTCTAGAGAGATCTAGAAGATTCTAGAAGGTTCTAGAACTATGTGGATAATTATAGAAAGTTCTAGAAGGTTATAGAACATTGTGGACAATTCTAGAGGGGTCTAGATTGTTATAGGTAAGTCTGGAATACTCTAGAGTGTAGAAGAGAACTCTAGAGACATAAGGAAAACCCTAGAGGATTAAGGAGAGTTAAGAAAAGTCTAGAGACTTCCACATGAGGAGGTGGAAGAAAACTCTAGAAAGGTTCTAGAAATGTCCTAGCCATTGGATGAATGACAAATGGCTTGATCATAAGGGCTAAGGGGACCCTTGGGGGCCTATAAAAGGGGAAGGCCCCCTCATTTGCAAACAACTCAAGAGGAGTGAGCTCTCAAGCATTGTAAGCTTGTAAGCATTCTTGGATAGCAATAAAGCTTTCTATTCCTTTCCTCCCTAAGTGTTCTCTTGTGTTTAAGACACCAAGTGTGGGTGTAGGCTAGGCTGACTCGTCTACAAGCAGGAGTAGCACGAGTGCCGCACGGTCTCTGGAGCTTAGAGAAGCTGAGTCCGTGACAGGTTGCTTACTTAGACAAGAAAAAAGGACAAGGCTCGCTATTGTATATTTTGGGCTTGAGCCAGGCCCAGGCCTGAGAATAGCCCAACTTAAATTGATGAGCCTCTGGCCAGCCCAAGTTCAATAAATCCTTACATAAAACTCAAAATTTTAAAGATACCCTATCGTCAGTAATCAACTCAAGCATTTGAGCTTACTGCATGAATAAAAAAACATAAGACAAAAAAGACTAAGCAGTGCGCTCAAGTGCTTGAGCTGATCCGATCTCATAACCTATATAACTAATTTAAAATGTCTTGGTTCTAGATGAAGGACCTCTGGTTTTGGGTCGGGCCATGGTGAGCCCAAGCATGGCCAGAGTATAAGCCCATGCTTAAAACTTAGGCCTGGGGCTGTTGGATCCAAGCTTGGGCTGGAAATATTTGGGCCAAAATTTGGGGTGGGCCAGGGTGGGCCTGGCCTAGATGTAGCCATAATTGCTAATTCTAGAGATGGTAATGAGTTGGTTACCTCTGTGGGTAATGGCTAATCATCCAACCCAAAACTGACCAAATTTTAACTGGGTGAGTTGGCTCTTTTGTAATAACGGGTTATATCGGGCCCATGATAACTCCAATGGGGTTGGGATGAGTCATGCTCAATCTTAATTCATACCTGAATTCAAACGGGTCAGGATTAACCCAATGAATGGAGGTTCAAACCCCTATAAGAGCCCATGACCTCCATTATAGACTTTAATAGTGGCTAAAGTACTCAAGTACAAATTCACCCTACAGATATCAGCATCCACATCAGTTGGTGAATACCTTTACACCACTCAGATGGTCACATGGCTGGTCCAAGTCTTTGGAGAAAGGAACCTTGCACAACACCAAGAAAGAGTGAGAGTCAAGAAGCTAAGCGCTAGCAGAGGGCCATCTTCTAGCTCTCTGATGTTCAAGTCATAAGGCGGGGGATGTAGAAAAGAGTGCTTCCCAAATTAGGGTTTTTTTTGTCTCATACTTCAAAAAAGCGAGTCGTTACCCGTACTTATAGGCTTGAGTAGTGGCGTATCAAATCAGACCTCGCATGTCGCTTTCCCCCATGTTATTTTCCACGTCTTCCCCTACTCTCTCTGTCACTTTCTTAGTGTGTCAAACCAGTTATAGAGAATATTCTCTTCTGATAATGGTTTTTGGATTATGTTTAAGTGAAGTAGTTGGGGCCGTTATATTTTTACATGTTGGGGATTCTCGGGTACCGGGCATCTCAAAGTCTCGACTAGCCTTTGGGTGTCAAGTGATCTAAGCAATAGTCAAGATTATTTCCAGAATACTCGAGGAGTCAAGTACCAATGGGTATTTCTGGCTTCTTGCTAATGGCCTCGACATTTTTGGGTCAAGGGATCCCTGAAGGTTACCTGGGTTGGTTTTCTCGAGAATTCTTTGGGTTGATTCCCCTAGAGTCAGGACTCTACTGGTTCATTATGATCAGTTAATAAGGGCCTCAGTATTCTCCCCCATCAATTGCCCCCCTTATTCCTAAGTCCAGGGTTACGTGGCTCGAGAATACGAAATGCTTATGGTTGTTACTATTTATTTCGGCGTAGGTGGCGTGTCATTTCAATTACTGAGGTGACATCAAATGGAAACAGGTGCTAATGATGGTCTCACATTTTAATGGATTTCAATAACCGATGGGGTGTACTGGCACCAGTTATGAGTCATATCAAGCATCATGTCTTTTAGAATCCCTATGTCATCGAACAATCATATTTAAACGTCTTAGAGATTTTGAGATTAATGTGTTGCCTCGTTTCCTGGGTTGATTTCGCTAACCCGTGGATGCGTGACACGCGTGGGGTCAATAATACTCGGGGTTACCTATAAGTATCCCTCCCGAAACTTGGCTTGCCTTTTCTTTATCTTTGCTTCCTATCTCCCGCAATTCATACTCTTATTCTAGGCGATTTTCGGCGAGTTTACCTCATCCCGGCGTGTGGTCGTTTCCTTTATCAACACTTATTATACTTTCGAGCTGTCTCTCTTAGGTGTCTCTGACACTCTTCCTACTTTCAGGCGTCCATTCTCCACCATCTCCGATGCTTTTTTCCAGTCTGTCCTCTTTCCAAGTACCTTGTTTGTTTGTTTTGTAATCTGCTCTTTATTTTGCTATAACTTCTTTCTATTGTTTGTCGTTGTGTGCTTTCGTTGATTAGCTTGTTTTCTTTCTTGTTTGTGTTTTCTAGCATTTTCTTTCCGTCTGATATATTTGTGTTCTTGTCCTATTTTTCCTTTCCTGTAGATCTTGGTTTTTCCAATGTTATGCAATGGTAGAAAAGGATTCGTGTAGCCGACCCCAAATAGTTGGGATAAGGCTGTTTGTTGTTGTTGTTGTTGTTGTTGTTGTTGTTGTT
>JAOXJP010231588.1:0-10607 GCA_025762735.1 Platanus orientalis | reverse complement strand
ATATATATGTTATAAAATGTTATGAAAACGTGTGTAGTTTATATGGTGAATTATACGCTAACATGTGTTGTGTTAAGGGTTTAAAATGTCCAAAAAAGTGTTCAGATAAAAAAGAAGATGCCAAAAAAAGCCACCAAATTCAAAAACAAATCATGTGTGCATATATATACATATATATGAAACTAACAAGCTAACAGTAGTAGCCTTAGTTGGTTAGAGCCATTAATATAGAGGTCTTGAGTTCAATTCTTGTTAATGGTATTTTTTGAAAAACTTATGGGCCATGGGCTGGCTCGAGGCCTGATAAAATAACTAAGGCCGAGCTTGGGCCTAAAGTTTCTAAAAATGTTTGGGCTCGAGCCCGAAATTACTATAGCGGGCTAAGCCCCAGGCCTAACCCATGCACACCCTACTAATGTTTTTTTCCTCTTACCTCTCTTAACATGGCATCTTCCATCAAACTACTTGTCCTAGTACTCCTAACCAAAATGTGGTGACAGAGAGGAAGAATTGACATTTCCTTGAGATCACTTGTGCCTTGCTTCCATATGCATATTCCCCAAGTTTTTTGGGTTGATTCTCTTTAGGTTGTTGTTTACTTGATGAACCATATGCCTTCATGTATGATGAAATTTAAACGTCCCCTTGATATTTTTCCGTGTTCTTTTCTTCAATCTTTCCCTCCTAAAGTTTTTTGCTATTTATGCTATGTCCATGTTCATAAATATGATCATTCAAAACTAAACCCCAAGGCTCTTAAAAGCATCTTCCTTAGGTATGCTTTGAATTAGAAGGGCTACAAATGTTATCACCCCTCTACATAGAAGCGCATTGTCTCCATGGATGTCACATTTCATGACACTGTTTCATTTTTTTCCCTAGCCAACTTCATCTTCAGGGGGAAAGTAGTAGTGAAAGAAAAGATAATTTGGCTCTCCCTTTACCTATTCCTCCGTATGCTTTTGATGTTGATGGATATCGTAACCAGGAGAAGGATCAAGTGGTTGTTCTTAAAGAGAAAGATCTGGTGGCAACCACCTAAAAGAAGGCTTGGGTGCAAATTTCACTCATGAGTTTGTTCGACGCAATAAGAGCATTGTCCATGTGCCTTTCCAACAGGTCTACTCATCTCTAGGTATTACTCCTTCTCTGTCTCGTGATAATTCCCATCTTCACATTGCTATCAAGAAAAGTACTTGTTTTTGTACCCAACATCCTATTGCTAATTATGTGTTACGGCTCCTTGTCTTATGAGTTTAAGTTCCGCCTCTTTGTCTTTTGTTTCTATTCCATGCAGTGTATCCCAAGTCCTATCTCAACCTTAGTGGAGTAAAGCAATGAAAGAGAAAATGCAAGCCTTAGAGAAGAACAGAACATGGAATGTGGATCTCCCACGTGGGAAAGAACTTGTAAGTTGCAGATAGGTCTTTACCATGAAATTGTAACCCAATGGCAAGGTGGAGAGGCATATGGCCATATTAATAACCCTTTTTTTAATTAGTATAATTCCATTAAAGAAAGAAAAGGGATGAGAAGTCTCTAAAGACTACAAAATACAACAAAACAATAATGTTACATTTTGAAGTTTGACCCCCAATCCCTTATGGTGGCTAACACCGAATACATATGGGATTGATTACCAGGAGACCTTTGCCCTTACTGTAAAAATGAATTCTATACGCATCTTGATTTCTGTTGTTGCCAATTAGGGATGGTCCTTGTTCCAACTTAATGTTAAGAATGTCTTCCTACATGTTGACCTCAAAGAGGAAGTTTATATGAGGTTATCTCCTGGTTTTCTACACTCTACAAATAAAAGGAAAGTATGTCGCTAAAAAAAGCTCTATTTGAGCTTAAGCAATTTCTTAGAGCATGGTTTAAGAGATTCCGTACTATCATGCTCAAGAATGGGTATAGATAGTGCTAAGCAGATCACCACCTCTTTGTAAAGCATTAGAAAGGGAAAGTAACAATACTCATTGTCTATGTAGATGATATTGTGGTTATAGGTGATGACCAGTATGAGATCAACAACCTAAAAGCTTTTTTTGGTAAGAAGTTTAGATCAAAGATTTGGGGCTTCTCAGATATTTTCTTAGAATCGAAGTTGCTAGATCCAAGAATAGTATTTCCTCTCCCAGCACAAGTATGTGTTAGATCTCCTTTAGGACCTTGGGATGTTGAGATGTAGACCTTGTAAGACTCCCATTGAGTTTAACCATCGATTGTAGATAGATAAAGGCCACCCGCTCATTGATATTGATCGTTATTAGAGATTAGTTGAGAAGCTCATTTATTTGACTTTGACTAGGCTAGACATTTCTTATGCAGTTGGGGTGGTCAATTAGTTTATGCATGCCCCTATGACAAAGCACCTTGAGGCAGTATACCACAACCTTAATTATTTGAAGAGTCCAGGTTAGAGTCTCTTGTATGGTTGATGATAGGACCTCTATGTTGAAGCTTTTATAGATGTCGATTAGGCAAGATCAGTGACTAATTGTAGATCCACTTCTGGCTACTGCACGTTTGTAAGAGGTAATCTTGTCACTTGATACAACAAGAAACAACCCATTGTAGCAAGATCAAGTACAAAAAGCGGAGTCTTGAGCCATGACATACGGGATCTGTGAGATGCTATGAATATGTGGCTTTCTTACTTCTTAGAGACTTAGGCTTCCTGACGTGGACATCATGACCAAGATGATGATTGGGCCATGGTCACAACCATTTTATTTACTCTGCTATTTTCTTTTATGTCATTGGTGTCTCTTGTAAAGGGGGCGGGGCACATAATTGTGAGGGTAGTGTAGTCTTTAACATTTATTTAGAGGTGTTTTAGTTAATAATTATAGTTGACGGTTACTTTTGTCATGAGTACTTGAAGCTTGAGGGTATTTTAGAACATTTCACATTAGGTTGTATTAACCATAGTCGTGTAGGAGTCTATAAAGCTCCACACGACCAAATTTTCAATGTATGAAATTTTGAATAAAGTTGGAACGTGAGTTGTTTTTTTTCCTTGTGTTGCAGGATGGAGATCCAAAACTCTAGAATTGGAATAGGCCCTTACCTAGTTTAATGTTGGTGGTGGAAGCTACTCCCTCCCCTTGGGTTAAAGGTTTCTCTCATCTCTTCTTCTTTTGTCTTCTTCTGTTTTTCATAATTTTACAGGTTTTTTTTTTTAATGTTGAAGACCATTCTTTGTAGAAGATTGATTACCAGCATCACCTATTCGGGTCTTTGATCATGAATTCATTCCCAGGACATTCACCAAGGCTGCACAATCCTAATAGAGTTTGAAGACAGCACCTGAGTCCACTTCTAGTGTTGTAAGAGGTTTCCCCAGCATCAGGCATGAAATCAGCATTCTGAGAATATGTAGGAGATCGACCTCCCGTTGCAACTGACCACACCTTTGGGGGTTTTAGCATTTCTAGAACCTGCTACACCCCTGTACGATCATGGAGAACCCTGCCTTAACCCACAAGATTCATCACTAGTCAATGTTCTACCACCTAGAATAAACCCAGGCATGAAACAGAGGAAAGAGACAACTTCACGAGAACAACCCCTACTCTCCCATCTTCTTGGCTTTGCAAGGTTTGCTTTCCCCAGGGTATTATAGACCTTCGTATGATCCTAGAGGTGGTAGTAGCAGGCCATAAAATTTCTTCATATTAATTCCACGAATGGGTCTATATGCAACTAGCGGTTATCTTGCATTCTAAACAATTTTTGCAAGAATGGACACCAACATCACATGACTGAGATTTCTTTCGATTGGGGTAATCTGGGGCACTTTAGACCATTGTACGATCCATCAGCAAGCTTCCAACAGTTGGAAATTTAAAATTTTGAAATATTATAACCGTTGGAAAACTTCCCAAGCATGAACAGTGCCTAAAAAGTGCCTATACGAAATTCGATACCAATTCCAGACCATCAGGGCTTTGATTAGTTGGTCTTCTCCAAGGTTTTCCTAACCCTTGAACGATCCACTAGTGGGTATATATATATATATATAGGGCTGGTTGGCACTTGTTGGAGAGAGAAGATTCAATTTTTTTTTAATTAAAAAAAAAAAAAGTGATTTTTGAGCCTAGACATTGATAGCAAACATATCCAACATCTTTAAGGAGGCATTAGACATCATATTCAAGCATTTTTCCTCTTATTTGGTTCTCTTTTCAAATTTCTAACAGTAGACACTTTTGGCATGTTGTGGCATATAGCCTGGACCTGAGATTATTATCTCTTGACCTAAACAGAACCCCAATACAATATCCTGGTTGTCTAAATATATTATTAAACCTATCTATAGACCTCTCAGATCATTCCTGGAATTATTTGGTCAATTTATCTGATTTTTTGGTCTAATTTACGCACTTTTCTGGTTTGACCTGCACTAGCCTCATTATTAAATTTTTGTATCTTATTGATAATCCAAGCACGTTAATTAGGTCTTTACTTGTTTATTAATTTTTGTAAGCCCTAATTCTTTTATTGCATATGTCCCTAATTTGAAGAATTGCTTGAATTTACATGTGAACTTGCGAGTAGGAATCTTGTTTATTTTCCTCTATTACTTTATCACTTTTTATTCTTATCTCTTGAGCACACACTCATTATTCTACATGCATGCTGCATCACTTCGTTGTATTATGACAATAAAACTGCAATTATTACCTTCGTGAAGTTTGAAGATCAAGGGGCCGACGTGTTCACCAAAGGCCTAAGTAGTCCTAGTTTTAATAGGATTGTTGGCAAGCTAGGTATGCACAACATTTACATATCAGCTTGTGGGAGTGTTGATGAATTGAATATGTTGGTGTAAACAGGTAAAATATGTAAGGATTCATTAGTCTCATTATTGTATATGGGTATACTAGTAATTACTCCAATGTATGTTAGTATTCCTTTCTTTTTAATATATGACATATGTATGTGAGTGAGAATACACCTTCACATATGATTTTCCCCCCAATTCTTCTTCTTCTTCTTCTTTTTCTACAGACCCTACCTTGAGCACAAACACATTAGTTTTTCCTCTATTTTCATTGTAACAGGATTCTTAGAGTAGGGAACTAAATGAGTTAAGCACTACATTTGGCTAACTAAATTTACAATTCACTCATCAGGATTACCTAAACATTAAAGGCTGTAGCCCCATTCGTGAAAGACGAACGGGCAATGTACTTTAGAGAATGCTAGGCTAAAGCATTTCATAACTTCAAAACGTCACCTAATAATTCAGTTAGACAACTTGAGGATACTTCAACATACCAGCACAATGGACACTGTGATGCCCTCAATATATTCTACTATGCTCAAGTAAGAAAATAGTAAATACTACTGATGGCAAGACGAGAGAACCAATGAAGGGATAACTCACAATCATAAGACAAGAAAGTCCATACCCACGAAAAGAAATACATTCACTTACCGCAGCCTCAATATTTGCTGGAGATTCATCATTTGGACTTGACAGCATGGAAATAATACTCAAAACTATGCTTTCCACCTGCATTCAAACCATAGTTAATTATTGTAGATACAATCATGAGAATCCAAGAAAAAAATGCAAATATAATTGAAGCTACAACTTAATCAAAACTCATTCATGTGTGAAGAAGACAAAGACACTCATGCTAACCAAACAAAAGAATGAACCGGAGCTTTGGGATCCAATTGTTAGGCAATGCAACCGTGGAATGATGGGGAAAGGAATGCAGAGGAGTGTTTCTGTGTTTGAGAATGGATACAAAGCTAGAGTTGTGCAAAATAGAGATGCCAATGTGTGGAGGAATTTATGGTAAGGAAATAAAAGAAAAATTAGAAAGAGATAAGAGAATAACATTCTCAATACTCAATGTATATTCAATTAGTAAGGATATATTTTTGGCCAATGAGCGCACCTTATAAATTATAAAAGGAGCAAGCCACTAACATAATATTCATCCACAAAAGTTACAATGTAAGCTTAATGGTGAAGATATGGGCAACACAGTAAAAAACATTAGTGATGTAGCCTCACAATAGTAAACTTAACTGTGAAAATATAAGCAACAGCAAGCAGGTGGGCTTCTGTAGCCTCATAGTAAGTCATTTAATATTACAAATGTCAGTGTCTCTTAGACCTAATATATCATATATGGATTCCAAGAGGCGATGTGCAAGAATACAAAATTTCAATCCACAACTGAAATAACTGTAGGAATTCCTTGACCTCCTCAGTACGTTAAACCTTTTCCCTTGTATATTTTCAATTTCTTTCTTAAAAGGGCACTATTGCTTCTTGTCATTTATGTTCTATCCTCTCTTTAAACATTTTCTCGAATAGATACAGTATTAATTTAAGTGAAACAAATATGAAGGAAAGATAAATCCTACTAGATATGAAATATAGAATAAAAAAAATTCAAACTTTTTACACAACTCCATTATGAGTAACAAAAGCAAGTCATCAAGTGTGACTGATACAAGTTTTTGTCACCACAATTTTATTGAAAAACGAAGAAAGTTTAATATCAAATATAGAAAATCATCCAGCAGAAACTTAACACTGACCGAGGGGGTAGGGTTGTATCAATTAATTTCTAATTATAAAAAAAAAGTGTCAATAAATTTCTAGATTAAAGCAAAACACATACCAAATAAAACAGCTTAGCAAGACAAATGCAGTTTGTCAAGTTTACATCCAACAACTTCATGATATTGGGAATGAGAGCATTATGATAAAACCAAGTATACTTAACATGCTGAAAACATACCGTATGGACTGGTGTCCAGCGCTCACTTGCAAGCTCATAACCATTGGGATCCTCTCCAGGGGCATGAAGAATTGAAATGCAAACTCTCCCATCAGGATAAACTGTAGGTAATAAACAATCAAATTAGCTTCAAGCAATTTCACCAAAAAAAAAGGGAAGAAGAAGAAGAGAAACTAACCATTAGGATGCCACATCTCTGAAGTAAACCTCACTGAAGGAGGGCTGTTTGGGTAATTGTTTGGAAAACTCATGATGGCATTGAAATAGCCCCCATCACTGCAAGTAAATGACATGTCAATCAATAACAGAATCAGGGACTATCTCATTGCTCAATTAAAGTGTCTTGTATCTCAGAGGAGAAGAACTAGCCTAATCCCGTTGCCTAATAAGTTGCAGGGCATCAAACAATTATCTATTCAACCCACATCTACAAAATAATTCCTAGATAGGTCCAATACAACGAGGGTGTAAAAAGAGATATAGAATGAGGATAGGAGAGATAAGAAAACTTACAGTGCCTGCAAACTAGGATAAACACTACCTAGGTCATATATACATAAAGTATCACTTTTACAGAGACATTCGTACTTCAGTAAGAAATCCAGGTTATCTCAAGAGCAGAACAGAGCAACTCATCCAGATCCAAGTGAATTACAAGCAACAAAAAATTCTCACCGTATGGCCAAAACAAGAAAAAAAAAAATACACCCTAAAAAATTAAAAACCAAGTAAATCCTGAAGATGCCCTTAACTAGAGAGATCAAAAACAAAGACCAGCCATAAAACGGTAGATAGACACAAATGAGAAATTTGCCAATAATCAAACATGCTAAAAGACCGATCTTGATCATCCAAAACAAGGGAATCAACCATAGATTATGGAAAACCCTGAAAGAGCCACATCCTGTCCCCAGAAGCATCCATACTTACAAACCAATTAAATCAACCAGATGAAAAAGCAAACCAAAAATTGATCCCAAAATCTCAATTCCTCAATCCAATCAAACCAAAATTAGGTTAAACAATCAAGCAGAAGAAACATAAACACTATAATCAAACATGCAACCATAAAAAAATCTAATCTATAAACTGATGAACAAACTAAGAGAAAGAGAAGACTCACTAAAGAGTATCAGGAGGTCCGATAACAGTAACGCTCCATTCAAATATATTACCATCGTCAACCAATCCCGCCGAAAACCCATCGACCGGATTCTTACAAAGATCTGCACAGGCAAACACGGATCGATCAATTACGGGATTGGATTTGAAACAAAACCCAATAAAGATCAATTAAGAAATCGTTAAAAAGATGGAAAAATACATAAAACAAACCCGAGAATTCGATCCAGACCTTTAAGCTGTTTTTGAAGGAGGAGACTTGCTTGAGTCGCTGAACCCATCAGAGATGCAAGGGGGAGCGAGACGGTGAGACTGTTCTGACTAAAAAAGCGTCTTTTAAGGGTGGAAAGCTCTGCGAGAGATGAGAGAATGAGCGACCCCCGCTTTACCTCGTAAGCCAACACCTACGCTTTCTCGGTCGCCCTGTTTGGCTTGGAAGCAAAACCAGACAACTACTTATTTCAAAGGGACCCGTATCCCCCTGTAACACTTTTACCGTGTACCACTTGTACCACAAGACGATGGGGTACGAGTGGTACAGAGGATATGGCTCCATTTCTCAGTCCCCCTCCCAAATTACCGGTAAGAAGACAACGGCAATCGGGTGGATTTGGGAGGACAACTTAAAGTTAGCCTAAAATAAGAATGACATTAGGGGCTGACACATCACTATCAATAAAGTGATATACACTTTTTGGAAATGATGTGTCACCCCTAATACCATTCTTACTTTAAACTAACTTTAAGTTATCCTACTAAATCCATAGTGGAAGCAACACATTCCAATCAGTCTCCAATGGAAAAGTATTTACAACACCCAAAACAGTAAGTTCCTCCCCGTCTCCACACCATAAGCTGATACGTGATGGTTTTTAAAATTTGGAGCCTCTTTTAAATTGGGACTAAATGTTGATTTGTAGTCTTTGACACTTTTTTATGGTTTTAACCTTGTAAACTGCAATTTCTTTTGGGTACCTGTTATTTTATTTTTAAATTGTTTTTACAGTTTTAACCTATATATCTTATTTTTTGCGGCTGAACTTGTGTCTGCTTCCCCTTGTCCACTGAGGGTTGGGTGGAGGGGGGGTGGGGGGGGCGGACACATCAGTGCAAGGAGTGATTTACACGCCGCCCCCTTGACCCTCAGTGGAGGTTAGCGGATAAGGGGAAAGCGGATACAATCCTCCCGGCTTGGCTTATGTGAGCACAAAATCTATGCATAATGCATGTTGGGGGCTAAGAACACTTATTTTAGCATTGAAAAGTGATTTTTATTTTTAGGGTACATGCTTATCACTTTTTAATGCTGATGTGAGTGATCACATGCCTCTGAACATGAATTGTGCACAAATTTTAAGTGCACAGAATCTGGAGTGCAATCCTCTAGGTATTTTTTGTGTGGGGGACATGGAGGGACAGAAAAATTGGATATAACAGATCCTTTTCCTTCAATAATTAGTAATCATTGAGTGGGCTGACTCCCATGTTCCAATTGAAGGGCTTTATTCTTTCTTAGATTTGCAAGATCCTGAATTCTTAATTCTTAATTGGGGTTTTATATGTAAGTTGAAAATCTGAGCACATATGCAAGATCTCATGCGCACCACTAAACGGGTCTCTTTCGTAAGAGGCATCAGTTGAAAATCTGAGCACATATGCAAGATCTCATGCGCACCGCTGAACGGGTCTTTCGTAAGAGGCATCTTACTCCAATTGACCTAATGAGTTGATTGTGGCCATTGATTTTATATGCATATTCTCTTACTTTATTCTTTTATTTTATTTAGTCATAGTATAATTTGGAATATATTGGATGGTTTTGTTATTAATAGTGGGTTGATTGTAATTATAAACACAAATAAGATATAATACATCGTGAATACATTATGGTACATATGCATATATAGGGGTGAGAGAGAGAGAGAGAATGAGAAGGAGAAACATAGAGAAGTCGCATAACAATACTTTCACATCTAAAATATTGATGTAGACATTGAGGACAATACTCGCCCCAGCCTATAGGTTGCTGCGGTATGTCCTTCTCATAAGAGAAAATAAGAACAAAGTGTAGAATCCCACCGACAACATCCCACAGTTATGTGATATTGGTTGCATCTCCCACCAGTTATGTGGGTCTCGCTCTATGAAACGGCTGTTTACATGCCCAAGTAGCCTAACAAAAAAAAAAAAAAGGGGAACTGTGGGAATAGTTCAAGTATAATTCAACTTTGATATTTAATTATTTGGTAAAAACGTTAAAAAAAAAAAACCATTTTTTTCATTGTATCGGTGCTTGACGATTTGAATTAAAAATTTCAACAAAAGTCAGTATATTCTTATATGTAAATATCTTTACAAAATTCAATTGAATGTTTTTTGTATTTGTTATGATAATTAATTTGAAAATTTATTGTATTTTTCTGCATTTTCAATTATTTACAACACATTTTTTCTTCAAAAGAGTTGATAGTATGGGAATTTTCCAACTTAGGGTAGTCCCAAATTTACCTTTCAAACAATAAAGCCCGTCCAGAGAATGTCGTAGATTTTTTTTTTAACCAGCCAAGCACCAATCATTTAATTAATTAATTAATAATAATTATTGTTATTATTATTTTTTTTTGAGGGGGGGGGGTTTAATAAATAGAACAATGAAAACATACTTAGGAGCATGGTTATCAGGATCCTGATCCGAATCGTAGGATATTACGA
>JAOXJP010231587.1:0-24604 GCA_025762735.1 Platanus orientalis | reverse complement strand
TAAACAATAGTATGATGACCCTCTCATTTAGGGTATAAACAATGGTATGATAACACTCTCATTAGGGTATAAACAATGGTATGATGGCCCTCCCATTTGAGGTATAAACAATGGTATAACGATCATCGCATTTGGGGTATAAACAATGGTATGACGGTCCTCCCATTTGGGGTTTAAACAATGGTATGATGACCCTCCCATTAGGGTATAAACAATAGTATGATGATGTCTCTTATGATTAGGATGATATAATATGTCATATGTAAGTAAGTTAAAGTAAAGTGTAAGGTAAATGAAGGAAAAACATAAAAAAGTATAAGATAGTGAAAAATAAGTGTATGAAATTGATACCAGGTAAACATGAGTAAGTGTAAGTGACCTTAAGGGCTCCACCATTAAGAATGAAACAATGTTAAAAAAGAATAAAAAGTTCATAAGACACACAAAAATGAGTGAAACCCTTATAAGAAGAATAGAAAAGCTTATAAAAAAAATAATGTTAAAGATAGGAGAAAAACACATAAAGTTCAAAACTAAAATAAAGTTATAAGTCATGTAAAAGAAGAAATGTATTAAGATAAAGAAGTGAAAACATCTAAGTTTCATAAATAAGAATAAGTTCACAAGTTAGGTAAGGAAGAATGTTTCATGAAAAAGCAAAGAAAGTGTATAAGCTACTAATAAAAAAACAAGTCCTTAATATGAGTAAGTAAAAAATGTATTAAGGAACTAGTGAAAGCTCATAATCTTTAAAAAAATATAAGTTCCTAAATTATGTAAGAAAATAGAGATGTATGATGGTTCTCCCATTAGGATACAAGTCAATGTTATGAAAATCAATGATAAGTATTAAATGACCAATAAAAAGTGATACATAAATACTAAGACAAGGACAATAGAATTTAATGAGTGATAAATGAATATATGATAAATAATAAGTAATCTATGATAAATAACAAGTAAAAAAAGTGAATGATTAAGTACTAAGATAATAATAGACTTGTTGAATATAGAAATAGAATTTTATTTTTCACTATACAAATGTGTTATTATGATTGCTAATTACTTAAGAATGATGCATGTCTGACTTGAAATGATTTGTATATACACATTAGTATTAGAAAAGTATAATATATGCATGAAAAATGAATAAAAATGCCCATTGAAATATACACTATATATCTTTATTATGGATGGATTATGAAATATTTATTATGTGATTGTAAACACATAGTACTATGCATATTGTCAATTATAGATATGAGAAAAACGTCATATATAAGTAGAATCATGCATATTACCAAATGTAGATATGAGAAGAATACCATGTATAGGTAGAATCAAGCATATTTCTATATGTATATATTAAAAGGATGTCATGCATAAATAGAATCATGTGAATTGTCATACATAGTTTCTACATGAAGAACCATGATGATGAGTGTTTAAATTTGTGATGTCTAGTTGATGACGTATGCATACTAGCACATACCTACATGTTAGAGAATGGTATGTATTCTATATGGAGATATATTTAGTATTTTATATGGAACTATTCATGCTTGACTAGTCTAGTTTTTGTAATAAGTTTTGTATACCTACTTACGAGCTGTGGATCTCATCCATACCATTTTTTCATGTGTGTTTTAATGCAAGTATATTTTTTAGGGTACCTAAAGGTTGGAGGAAAGGCACACGGTTGATGTTTCTCTTCCTTAGTAGTTTTAGTTTCATCTAGACTCTCTATGTTATGTATTAAACCTTTTGAGATGTATTAAGATTAAAGTTTGACTTTTGAGACTTGTAGCTTCATATTCGAATTGTGGTGATGGGAGATTAGAGACTTGATAGTTAGTATATTTATATGTCATAGTTTATTTCCACTGCACTTTTAAGATTGTGATGTTAGTGATAGATTACTCTTATTACGTTGCCTATGTTAAATTTAAGGTTAAGTTTTCAAGTAATCCTACAAGTTAAGTTGAAAGTAAAAAATTTATAATGAATGTTTATGAACCCGGTTTAGTAGTGGCTTGCTTTCATGTCTAAATAAGGCTGTGAAATTTGGGATTGTTACATAGACAACCCTAGACTAACAAGATTCTTCCTTGGAATCAGTAATCCTAATCAAGGACTCCTTAGATAAATCAGGTGCAATTTGTGTTATATTCTCCTCATCATGCTACTCATTTGCTCTATTCTGAGCAACAACGTGAATAATCCTCTTAATCAACTTGTTCAGCTTCGCAGCTACCTTGGCATTGAATTTGTCTTACTTCTTTTCCAACTTCTTCTGTCCTTGAAGTATTTCTTGTAGCAAAAAGGTTGTAGAAGGCTGAAAGGATGAGGATGCACCAGCAATGAAGAGTAGGGGTGAATCTGCCCTATGTGGAGGAGTAGGCTCTCTATGTGGAGGAGTGGGCTCTCTAGATGGAGGAGCAGGAGTAGATCTCTCTGAACTCCTTGATTTCCCTTGAACCCTAAACCTGGAATCTGCATCATCCTAAGAGTAGCCATAGAGAAATTGCTCTTCTGCTTTAGGATTTTGGCATTGGTTCCTAAAGACAAAGACACTCTAAAGTGCTTCAGAATCTTGGTGATCAAGATGCCATAGGTAAGAGTGGCTATCTTCTTTGTTTCCTTGGCCTATGTGATTATCTTCTAGTAGATGAGTTTGGGGGAATCTATTTCTTGACCCTGAAGGTAGAAATCCACCAGATTGATCATGTCCATGTACATGTTCGATTGGTGGTAGGTGGTCAGCAGATTCTGTGAGAATATTTTGTTCAGAACTCTAGCCGTGGGATGACATAGAGATGTTTAAATCTTGTTGCCCAAGAATACTTGATGCTCACTCTGTCCACACAATCTCTGAGC
The DNA here is from genome assembly GCA_025762735.1 of Platanus orientalis. Classification (NCBI taxonomy): domain Eukaryota; kingdom Viridiplantae; phylum Streptophyta; class Magnoliopsida; order Proteales; family Platanaceae; genus Platanus; species Platanus orientalis. The sequence goes on along the minus strand of JAOXJP010231587.1, from coordinate 21,727 downwards.
AATGTTGTCTTTGTTATCTAGTTTGGAGACTAGATAGATGAAGTAATTTTGGACTTGGGGTATCTTGAAGATCTCAAACATGACTTAGGGATTAATCTCCACTCCAACCCCATACAACATTGTGTTTAGCTTACAACAATGGGATCCTCTATGAGATTGCTGAAGAAAAATCTCACTACTTCTTCATATACAACCCCTTTGATGAACATAAGGGTTAACCATCCTCTTCTCTCTAACTCCTCTGTCAAATCCATGAACCCCAACGCTACACTTTCTACAAATCGCTCAATATAAAATGGATGATGAGAAAAGATCTAGACATACCTGATGTGACTTGTGGCATTAGGAAACCAATTTTCATTTGGTTGATTCGGTGCGGGTTTAGACCTTCGTCTACTTGTGGAAGCCATTAATCTTGAGGAGAGTAGATGATCGCACACAAGCTCACAAATGATGGGCTTAGAGATGAGGGGAAACTTGTTTCTAGACTTGGGAGAGCTCAAATGGGGGTTTAAGGCAAAAGCCCTAGCTTTTTATCTCATTTGGGTGCCCATTTCTTGCAACTCACGCCGCCCAGGATCGATCCTGGGTAGTCAGGATCAATCTTGACTTCCCATTTCTCTACCTAAACTTGTTTTTCCTATTGATTTTGCTATCTTAACTCTTGTAACACCTTAGATGGAATGGAATGAGTATCTTTAGGTGTCCTAAAGGAGTCTAAACATTCTCCATATGTTTAGATGTGTCCTAGTCATTCCGGAGATAGGTTTAGTCATTCTTTAATAGGAAATATTTCACACATTAGTATTCCTATAGTTGTAAAGTCATCAAGTATTAAATGCACACGATGTACAATTTGACCAACTCATAGGTAGTGTCATCACCCAAATTTTGACTCAGGTCAGTTGATAGAGTAAGGACAACATGACAACATTTAGGCATCAAGACTCTAAGCACCCTTGGTTTAGTAAGAGCAAACCTGGACTCTAGGAGGGTAGGCATTCCCTGAGAAGTCTTTCTAGATATATCAGTCGCAAATGAAACAGTCAAAGCACCTCGTTACAACCCAAATGCACCATTCTAGGTCAAACCCTAATTCTTACAAAAGCATAAGCAGGACTTTGAGGATCCACATTTTAAGAACTCCATCCATGCCATCTGCAATTTTTCTTGCCTCTACAAGCCTTCCCTCAACAAAACATCACAAGTGGAAAAATTATCATTTTACGATTTTTCCTTCAATCAAGAGCCCAGAACTCACTATCTACCACTCAGACCACTGAATTTCCCTCGCCTATATAAGATTTTTTGTCGTGAAGCATCACAGGTGAAGAATCCTTATTTTCACACTTTTTTAACCCGTAGGCAAAAAATTATCATTTTACCTTTTTCACTTCCAAGAATTTATCCCTAGACCCTTAAAGGATCCCTGAAGGTTCTCCCGTCACCTGAATGGTGTAATTTCAAATCCTATACATCCTTGCATCTCCCAATTCTGGTAAACCCAGCACAAAACAGATATTGTTCGAGACTAGCAACAGCCAAATTCTTAACTTGTGATGAACCTAACCAAGAAATGACCCTTGAAAAAGTTCTCAAAGATTCATCCGAACTCTGAATCCAGAAAGGTCAATCGCTACATCTTAGTCATGGCCTTAACTTTAAATCTCTAGGTCTAAGAAAATAACTTCAAAATCTCAAACCCTTGTGAAATCTTGAATCTTCCCCAAGGGGTCAAAAAGTTGTTTAGCGATATTTCACTCATATGGAGCCAACATGTTCCCTGGAGGTCCAAATCAGGATCAGTCAGCATCTATCTCTCTAGAATTATGAGGCCTTCAAAAAACCATCTAAGGAACGTGAGCTTTGGCAAGAGTTATTTGTTCAAATTCCCTCAAATACTCCAAAAAGAGCAACAAATTAGGACCAAAAATCAGGTGTTCAACCGACTCCCGAGAGTTCACCCAAACTCAAAAACTCAGTCTGTCAGTGGCTATTCTATAGTAATTCTAGGACCTCCAAAGTATCAAAGTTTCACTGGATTATAGAAACCCTATATTCCTAACCATCATTTTTACTCAAACTAGAACAAAACACTTTTAATCTATATTTGGCACGCGGAATGCCCTCAGCAATTCTCCCAGGCTTGGAATGTAGCAAGGTCAGGCCCATTTCCTCAGTTTCACCCCTACCTTCAAAAGATCATTTTACAAACTCGAGCATCAGAGAATGTCCGGCAACTCAACTTCACCAGCCTTCAAGCAACTACAGAAACTCAATCTCTCCAAGGGACCCTGCTTCGAAAATCCCTCGGTAACTGCCTGGGAATACGGTGGTCAATTTGTCAGTTCCCATAGCTCTGGCACTCCTCAAGCTTCAAATCCCCTAAACATGGCTTATGGCAAAGACCTACAGGAAACATGAGAGCAACTCTAGTCAAAACCTCTTTAATTGCCCAAAAAAAGGGTTTCTAACCCAAGTTTTTGTTCAGGCACCGTAATTTAGCACAGTCAAAGGCTATGGCTCACTTGGACCAGGGGCCATCTTTCATCTGAGGATTTCCCAGATCAATTTTACCATCTTGCCCTTCAAAAATCCATTTAAGAGCTTATTAGGTTAGAAAACCCTGATTTCACCCCTTGCTCTTATCGTAATTTGGTTCTAATTGGTCCATTGCGACCGGAATATCCGTGACTTCAAAAGCAGACACTGAGTTTTCCATGTTCTGAGCCCAAGAGCTCACAAAAGTGGATGACATAGTAAGGGTTCAAAAATATCATAAGCATTTAATGCACATTAATGAACTAAGACTTTTCAATTTTAGCTCATTAATGGCATTTAATGCATTCACACTTTAAGACTAAAATTGCCACCCATTGGATTGGAATCTTTTCGGGTGCACCCTCACCCCTCACCCCTAGATTAGGTCTTTAAATTTCAAATCCCTAGTGAACCCCTCATGTCCCCCCAAAGAGCATCTCGATGCTCTCATTTGATATTTGCAACCAACCACCACCTATCTAAAGGTATCCAAATTCACCCTTTTTTCCACCTCACCAATCCATGCCAACTAGCACATCCCCATCTCCACCCTCCCTCCAAAAGATCTGAGCCCATCTCAGCCCCTCCCTTGGTCATGTCACCTAGTACAAATCCCTCTAATCCTTAGCCACCAATCCTAAAACAAATCCTAGCCCTACACCTCAATTTAGCTAACCTAATTCAAGCCCTTGATTAGTATATTTCCAAACTCAATCCCCACCCTACACCACACCAAAATTGAGGCTATAAATGACCTCAATTTTGTGCACACATGGGTTGGCAAACAAAAAGCCCCAAGGAGAGAAGAGAAGAAGAAGAAAGTAAGAAAATGCTAGGATTTTCAAACCCTAATCCCTTATTGGCTTAAGGTAAGCCTAAACCTTTGTTAGTTTAGTTCCCTTACATACATATAATTCACATTCATGTTTTTATGTTGTTCAAACTTGTTGTCTAAGTTGCTTCAATTCGGGTTACAAAGTATAGACTCAATAACCTCTACTTACCTTAGTTTTTAGGTATGCTTAGTGTAGAATTTATTGTGATTTTTGTACTACTCAGTTGACGCTCAAATTTAGTATGTTATTCTTAATACATGTGCCTAGTTCTTTATTTAATTTCATGATTTTCTGAGCTATGAAAGGCCTCAAGATGGCCCCCCAAACAGACCTCAAAATTTGGGTCCTATGTGACCTAGTTCAGTTCATTATCTGTTGATTTTCATATGATTTTTGTATGCATGATCTTGAACCAAAATTTGGATATGTTATTTCTCTGTCAACTTCCTATTAGCATGCATAATTTTAGAATTTTCTCAAAACCCCAAGGGTCCAAAATTCGGGAAATCCAGCTGCTAGATTTGCTCCCAGTAACTAACGCTTGAATTTTATAGAAATAAAATTTAGGCATTGAACAAACACGTGTTAAGAGAACAATAAGGCGTTGAGATCTGGGACCCACCCTAGGGAGCCTTGATTTTTCCTAAACCTGTCCCCAGACTCCTACAACTCTCTGAAGTCCAATCATGTGCTTAAGTACCTCTGCGGGCCCTTATTTCTCTCCTAACGCCTGAATTTAATTTCAAGCATTGAGTAGGGAAATTCAGGTATTGGAGTGGATTTTAGGCATTAAGCCTATGGTAAAAATCAGATTTTCCAAAATTAGTTAAGTGTGTACATGACCTAGGTTTAGTCTGAAGTCCTAGGAAAATCCCACCTCTATGGGCCCACATGTGTGGCCCAAAAACCAAGGCTGGTAGCTGGCCCCAGCACCTAATGCTTGAATTTACCAAATTAAATTCAGGCGTTGAACATTCAGGCGTCAGACTAAAAGTCAGGCATTAAGCCTGCATAGGATGACCACTCTACCCTCTTTTAGAGGACAAATGTCCACCCTCAGGGCAAAGCGGATTTCCTAGAGCAGTTTTTTTGCAGTGACGCTGAAGCACCAGTGCGCCATGTGACATGTGACCTGAAAAAGTGAAAAAACATCAGCAACGGTTCATTTTTTGTGGTGGTTCACTTTTTCGGGCCACATGTCACCTGGTGCACTGGTGCTTAGTGTCGTTAGAGAAAAATCGCTCCAACAAATCCGCTTTTCCCTCAATGGGACCCCACCTTTAGGGTTTGGCTCCTCCCACTTCAGGAATTACCCTTTCTACCCTTCTAACAGAGTCCCATGACCACTCTGCCTGTCTCCTCTCAATATTATTAGTGGGCTTGGAAACCACGTGCGTGGGTCCCAGGGCAATAGTGGGATGAGCAAAACCCTAAAGGTGGCCCCAGCACGTGGTTTTCGGGCCCACTAATATTTAATGCTATATAGAGATGACAAAAGTCTATATTCTTTAGTCTTAAGATTGAATGCTAAAAAAAGAATAAGAATAAGATTTGAATGCTAGGGAATAATTTGAAAAAAGAAATAGGAATTAAAATTTGCGTGTCCAATGCATAGTCAAGTATGAAGATGCAAGCTTGCTAAGTTGGTAAAGTTTGTGGGCATCGTACCACAGACCTGGGTTCAAAATCCATCTTCACCAATAATTACTTGTAAAAAAAGTATGAAAACTTGAATGTTTGCAAATGGTCTCTTTCTAAACATGTATATATTTAATACTGAAACTATGGTTGTTAGGTTGACTATTTTTTTTTACAACAAGAAAAGATTAACCTACAAGCACAAAAAACTCCAAGACATCTTAAGTAAATATACATGGGCTTTAATAAAAATAAATAAAGGCAGAGTTTAGGTTTCTCAATGCTATTAGTTGTTTCTTTACATACTCTTTATGTGTAATTAATTGCTTGTAACGAAAGATGATGCTACTTTTAGGAAAATAAATTTAAAGAAAAAATATAACAAAAAGTTGAACAAAGAGTACCTGTGTAAATTCATATTATGATATAAGTACCAAAAGCGGTGTAAATTCATATTATGATATAACTGTGTTTAAATACCTTTATTGCTAGTCAGTTAGGACTACTCAATCAACTAATGGGATAATGTCATTAATGCCGATCATTGGCTCAACAAGTTAAGAATGTGATAAACTATTAGTAGACAAATGCTTATATGTTCTACTAGTGGGAGGATATCAATAATACCAATAATGAACTCAACAAGTTAAATGATGAACTATAAGTAGATTATAGATATAATACTTATGTTTCCAAAGTTCCACATATGGCTTTTTGTGAAATACATTTAGATAAATTGGACCAAACAAAGTTTTTGATCAATTTCTTATCTATAGTAGCATTTAAAATTGCTATTTTCTTTTAGTTCTACTGAAATTTTACTGTAAATTGTAATCATTGTAATTTTTTTTATATTGTTTTTATTGTCTTTGTCTTTTACATAATGTAGCTCTTTTTTATTATGCACTTGCACACCATGCCCATGCCCATAAACATGGTTTTGGTTAAAATCTTAATATGAAAGTGAACTGTTAAATAAACATGCCATGTGATGCCTCTCTCCATGGACTTCAACTTGACCAAAATATCATTTCATGCAGTACCTATTAAAGATGTATATGTTATTCCTAAAATGCAGCCTTAGCACTTGTATTGTGCTTCATTTCTTATATCTATTGTACCATATGTTAGTTTTTCCATCATGAAAAGTTCATTTGTTTTTTTAATAAATTCAATTCGTTCTCATTAAAAAGAAAAAGAAAAAAAAATGATACTTTGGATGATGACAATGAAAGATAATGTTCGTGATTTGTGATCGATTTCACCTTGTAGAAGGTCATAGCTTTTGGGTGATACAAACCCAGAGAAGAATGTTCTTGAATGGATGATCAAAATGTCAAAATTTTGGTCAAATTGATGATAGTACTATAGTTTGTCCCATGCCAAGATACACATGGATTACGTACATACAAAATTCCCTTTGATTTTTTTTATATATATAAATCATTAAAAAATGGAATAAGAAATCCCCTAGGCCACAAAGTAGTCAGCCCCAACAAAAACATAAAAGCTAACTAGCTTTTACAATATTAATCCAATCCAATTTAATGTCTACAAATGACCAATTTACAGACTGTTTACAAATAAAATCCCACCATAAGCATCTCTCCCAAGCTCACCTATACACCCTATATCTAAATAGTTTTCAATAATCCTGTTATTTTGTTTCAACCATAAGGATCACCAAATGGTCGAAATCCATAACTGCCAAATTCTCTTCCCTTGTTTTTATGCCTGTATACATACTTTTGTATCTTTAATATTAGTTTCATAAAATAGTAAACATCTACATAGTATTTTAATTGCAACTATTAGTTGGCCTTATGCACCACAACATCAATATTTCAGTTTTAACCAAAGTATTTTTATAGATAGTATGAGTTATTCATGTTATTGTTGTGTGATTTACTCTCCATTACTTTTCAGTTATCTCAAAGTGAAGTTTGGAATTGATGGGTAACTAACATCTTGATGGGCAAAGGCAATGGAAGGGCCATGCTCTTCAAATATGGAGCTTGAACTCATTGTGTTTTTATTGTAAGGGATTTCTGAATATAATGTAAAGACATTTGTTTGTGACAAGTACAAATATGTAGAGGATCATGTTTTCTTCTGAAGATTTTGATAAAACCATTATACTTTAGTCAAACTATTATTTTACGTTCGATGTAGATGGGAATTTTTCTTAATCATTTTTTTAAACCATTTTATTGGTAGTTACCACTCATATGGACATGTATATTGATATATGAAAGATTAATTTGATTATTGGGATGCAATACTTCATTTAAAACTGTCAGCACCCAAATTTTGACTCAGGTCAATAAATGGAATCAGATGGGTTCATTACAACATGGAATAGGACTAAAGTCTAGATACCCCTGAACCTTAGATAAGCAAGCATTCTCAATGGACATTTTGGTTACAATCACAGTAACACTGAGAATATTCTAAGACTCTGAAGATCTGGAATCATCATCTCCTCTATCTTGAATTTGCCAACCTTTATAAGCCTTCCCACATTGAAGCATCGAAAGGCTGGCAAATTAGCATTTTACCCTTACACCTTCAGAATTCCCAATCAATCCCTATTGAACCCCACTTTCCAACATCTCTGCTATAGCCAAGACACCTTGAATTTGCAAACCTTCTTAAGCCTTCCCACATTGAAGCATCGAAAGGCTGGTAAATTATCATTTTACCCCAACACCCTCAAAAGTTCAAATCGAAGCCTATTTGAACTCATTTTTTTCACAACTCTCCAAAATATCCTCTGTAATACATACATGTGGACTTTACCAACTTTCACTAGGCCTCCAACATCAAAATCCTAAAGAGCTGACAAATAACCATTTTACCCCTACACCTCTATGAAACTCATTTTTTTCCAAGATTCTCTAGGCTTCATCAATATTCCCATATTGAGGCACAAAAGGAAAATAAAATTATCATTTTACCTCACTCTCAAAATACTCCAAAATAGATCCTTGAAAAAACCCTGGAAACCCGACACAAATAAAAAACTCAGCCGGTTAGTGGCCATACCTTGGTAAGCCCTAAATCTTTCCAAGAAAAATCCTAAGAGGCACAATACCCCCAATTGTCCCATTATTTCCAAAAAAGACATGTCTTATGAATCTTTGATGAAGCCTATTGAAATCAAGCAAAGATCAAAACAAGCCCATTGTATTTAGATTACAGTAGTAGATCCAAACAGAGAGCCTTGGTTCTTCGATATCAAGAAGTACTTTAAAGATCAGACATTCCCCTTTATGGCCTCCAGAAATGATTAGTGTACCTTTCAAAGATTGGCTACACACTTTGTCATACATGGAGGATCTTTATGCAAAAAATCCCCACATCATGTTCTATTAAGACGTGTAGATAAGTCTAAAGTAGCAACCATTATTGAAGACATCCATGACGGAGAATGTGGTCCCCACATGAATGGGCTCATGCTAGCTAAGAAAATTCTATGTCTGGGTTATACTGGTCAACCATGGAAGTTGATTGTTATAACCATGTGAAAAGATGTCATTCTTGCCAGTCTTATGCCAACCTCATTAAAGCACCTTCTTCAAAACTACACAACTTACTACCCCTTGGCCATTTTCCATGTGGGGTATTGATGTGGTTGGGCCCATGTTCCGAAAAGTAGCTAATGGACATCAGTACATCATAGTGGCTATCGACTACTTCACAAAATTGGTGAAGGCTGCATCCTTGTCCACAATTATAATGAAGAACACCGCAAGGTTCATAAGCAAAGAAATCATTTATGGATATGAAGTTCCTAACAAAATCATCATAGACAACGCCACAAATTTTGTAGGAAAATATCTCTAAGTGCTCTGTTAGAAATTCAAGATTCAACACCATAGATCTTCACCGTACAGACTATAGATGAATGGGGTGGTAAAAGCAGCCAATAAAAATCTCAAGAAGATCCTATAAAAGATGACCACAAATCATTCTAATAGGCATGAAAAGCTAGCATATGCATTATTGGCTCGGACGTCCATTCACATTTCCATATGTGTTACTCCATACTCTTTGGTTTATGTAACAAAAGTTGTCCTACCCATGGAAGCAGAAATTCACAGTCTCAAAATCTTGGTTAAAACACAAGTTCCAGAATCAGAATGGGCACAAACTCGGCATGATGAGTTAAACCTCATTGATGAAAAGAGGCTATAGGCAATCAGCAATGGACAAGCCTATCAAAGGCGCATGGCAACCACTTTCAACAAAAGGGTTAAGCCCAGAGATGTAGAAGAAGGTGGCCTCGTCCTCAAAAATATTCTCCCATATGAACAAGCACCCTAAGGGCAACCACAACCAAATTATAAAGGGTCTTTTATTGTCAAAGAAAAGTTATTTGGTGGGGCCTTACTACTGGAAAACATGGATGGGAAGGATTTCCCCAGATTTATCAACTTCGACCAAGTGAAGAGATATTTTGCCTAATTTATGTAACTTGACTAGTGCTGAAATTTTTTTAAAATAAAAGAGGTATTCGACTAATTTATGTTGTAACATCTTTTCTCATGTTAAACTACCCTCAAATTGTCATTCATGTTGAAAAAAAAGAGCAAACAAGAAAAACAGAAAAAGAACAAAAGCAGAAGAAAAAAAAGAGAGAAGATAATTCTCAACAAACATGAATTCTCTAAGAAATTTTATAGAGAACCATGATTTTCTTCCAAAAACATGGCATGACCTCCTCGAAAAAAAAAGAGGAAATCTCGAACCCCAAACAAAATACAAAGAAATTTTGTAGAGAGCCATAATTTTCTTTCAAAACATGGTGCACATGTACATAACCATAATCTTCTTTTCAAAACTCCAAAATTTTACACAAAACCATAACCCTAACCTACAAAACATCCCTTCAGAATTATGTTTTACAAAAATTATTCACATTTTCCTATACTTTTAAATTTTTTTAAAATCATAAGTCAAAGTACAGAAATCAGACATTTAATCAGATTTTGGCAAAGTATAAATCAGCCACTCCAGACACCACAAAAAAGAGCTTAGAGTGAAAACCAGAAATGATGCTCTAACTCAGACTTGTTAGTAACTTTTCTAACAAGAGCAAAAAAGGGAGCAACAAAGTTCAAAGTTTGGAGTGAAAACCAGAAATGGCACTTTGAATTACTCATCTTTCAAAACATCCAAATACATCCAAAAGGCAAAGGAAAAGTCGTCATACTTTCCCTACAAACCAATTTTGACTCACATTCAAGGAAGAACCATTCTTCAACCAATTCTGACCCACATTCAAGGAAGAACCATTCTTCATAGCATATGCAAACAATATTCAATTTATTTTTGGATTAAACATACAAGATCTCTTCCCTGTTCCAAAGTCTTAAGGGACACGATCAAACTATTTGAAAGGAATCATGGAACGAAGGTCCTTCATACAAAGGCGGCAAGTACAAACAACTCAAACATCATTGCTTAGATCATCTATCAATCAACCTGGTCAGACTCCAACAACAAAGTGGCGAATATGTGCCTTCTTTAGAACTGCTTAGGACAACTAGGTCTAAAAGTAGTAAACACCACAAAATCATTCAATTAATGACTCATTTGTAAGGCCACACAAGAATAAAGGGGGCCATTTAAAGGCCACTTTCAAACAGATTGACAGGCTAGAATTAAGGCCCCCTTAAACACAAACATTACAATGACAAACTAAGAGGCCATACTGAAGGCCCCTTCAAATACATGCAGCAACAACAAAAATTATAAACATTGTGGCCATACTAAAGGCCCTTTTTCAAACAAAACAAACAATGAGGTCTTACTAAAAGCCACCACTCAACAAACTTTAGGGCCCTTTTGCCGGCCACTACCAAAATTTTGGCCATCTCAAAGGCCTCAAGACATCATCACTCGGCTATCTTCAAACTCATACACAACAACACAACAAATTCTTTTGACCCTTTTAAGGGTCACATTTTGAACAATCAAGCCAATCCGGGCCTCAACAAACAACAATAGACAACAAGAGCAAACAAACAACAATAACAAACATCTACAACAACACCCACACAAATTTTCGTTGACAGACCAACCAAAGACAAAATTGATGTTGCTCTTCGAGCATGAGCAATATCACCACATACCATAGCCTATCTATTATCCGTGATAAGATAGTCATGCAATAATATTTAGCACCGATCTTTCAAGATCACCATAGCTTTTGGAACAAGCTTACAATTCTTCTCCTAACAAGCCCTGACTCTGTTACACAAGGTTTAGTAATTCCACGTCAATGTGGTGTTACAAAAGGGAAAAACCCTTGATACTGCTATTTGGGCATGAGCAATGTCACCATCATACCATAGCCTATCTATTATCCATGATAAGATGGTCATGACATAATATTTAACACCGATCTTTTAAAATCACCATAGCTTTTGGAGCAAACTTGACAAATTCTTCTTCCAACAAGCCCTGACTCTGTCGCACAAGGTATATTAACATCATGTCTGTAACGATGTTACAAGAAAGGCAATCTCTCTGACATTTTGGCTGTTCGGGTGTAGGCAGGTGTCAAAACATCATACCACAAGTCTATTTATTGTTCATGAAATGATCCCTCAAAAGTAATCATGACACATATTTAGCACCAATCTTTCGAGATCTCCACAGCCTTGGAGTAGGCTTAAAAATTTCTCCCTACAAGCCCTGACTGAGCTACACGAGGTTCAGTAACTTCACATCCGTTGTGAATTTACAAGAAGGCATGCCGGCATTTGCTCTTCGAGTGTGAGCAATGCCATTTTATCCCATAGCCTATCTATTTTTTGCAAAATGTAAACCCTCAGATGGAATTCGCGCAAAAAATACATAGCATTGATTTTTCAGAATCACCACGGCTTTCAGAAAAAGCCTTAAAAACTCCTAACAAACCCTAATTAGACCCTTTACTTGTAGTTTGTTGTGTCGGGACATTGCAAGGAATGGCAAAACCGTAATACTTGCCGATCTGACTAGCAAGTAATGCAATTCGTTCCATAAATTTGTATAATTTTCAAGCCCGTAAACACAAAACTCTTGTGTTCACTTAAGACCAAAAAATCGGCTTCATAGAACCCGGTCAACACAGACCATCCACAACTTTTCGGAGAGAATGAAACATCTCCTACAGAGTCCCAACAAAGTCCATATTGATGCAACAAAGGGCAGCCCAATTTATCCTGTTGTAGGTCGAACCAACAAATGACCCCCGCTATTTAGCCAGTTATCAACTGCATGACTCGCTAAGGTCACTCCATCGTATTACCTGACACAACACAAGTAACACTATAAATTCAATCCCTCAAACTAGCAATACTTTAAACCACGATTTCAACATCACATAAGGTTCATACAACTATTGTCTAGCATGGTTAGTTTCGACTAGGGGTGGCAATGTTTGACATGACTCACGAACCCGACACAACCCAACATGAAAATAAGAGGGTGAGGGTTGACTTTAAACATGTTTCAGGTCAAAACAGGTTAATGGGTCGGGTTATGGTTGAACCAAATGGTCTTATACCCTTACCTTGACATGCCACAAACTCGACTAACCCGACTCGCCAAGATAAATTACCATATAACCCGCGAACCCAACACGACCCAACACGAAAATAAGCGGGTTAGGGTTGACCTTAAACGTGTTTTGGTCAAAACAGGTCAACCCACTTTGACACGATTAATAAATGGGTCGGGTTAGGGTTGAACAAAATAGTCTTATACCACTACCTCGACATGACACGAACCCGACCAGCCAACACGAATTGCCACCCCTAGTATCAACCCCCACAGCTTCCCAGAGAGAGCGGGACAACATTTCTTGACTTGTGTTGGCGACAAAACAAGCTGTTACTTCAACAGCCCGACCATTTGAGCATAAGCTACCCTTGTGCAAGGCTTATATTGAGAAATAAACACGAGTCACATTCATTCCAAACGTTGTGTGATAGGCCTCCCATAACAACGACTGTGATGTTATTATGGGGCAAGGCACAACAACCGATCCCACGGGATCCCAGCCTAGCATCGAGGAAAGAGTGGTTATAAAATTTCCTCTGATTAGTCTTAGGCTGTAGTGTGGTTCACGAACGAGGACACCATTACAGATTAGATCCATAGCCTATATATTCCATTAATTTATGACATAAACCTCCAAAGTTATTTCACAAATAATATATAGCACTGACCCTCTAAGGTCCCATGGCTTTTAAGAGAAAGTCACCCAAAATCTCTCCTTGAGTCCCAACACTTGTAAACTTTGGCCAAAATAGGGGCAAAAAAATACAAAAATGTAACATTGTTCGCTTGAGACGACAACAACATTGCAGATCAATAAATAACATTGACCTACTAAGGTCCGACAACTTTTATAGAGAAAGTTTTTCAAAATTTCTCCGTGAGTCTCTCCATTTATAACTTTTCTCCAGAATAAGGGCAAAAAATATAGTCTATTCCACAATCTATGAAAATATGGGGCTTGTACCTTTATCTGGAATGGGGATAAGTGACACAATCAACTACATAGATTATGGAATGTTTATTATAACTATTGTCCAAATCAAGGGCAAAAGTTATAATTCACCACAAAAAAACCTTATGACAACCACAAGAAGAAATCTTTGTCCAATAATAGGGGCAAACAATGCAATTATCTCATAAGGCTACGTGCCACAATGGATACAAAAGCAAAAGAAAACGAAGCAAAGCATGGATTCTAGCCACAAAATCTTAACAAGTCTATCATTCCAACCAATAATCATTAAACAAAACAAATAGAGAAGCAAAAAACAAGATAACTAAATGTACAATGAACAATGAACCAGATATAATGATAAATGTTAAGATCATCATATTGGTTTGCATGAATTTACTGCTTTTGTATGATCAAGTTTCAACAAAGTTTTCTATAGATTTCTAGCAATTGCACCATATGTCGATGACTTACAGGTCTCCCAACGCAGTGCATGTGCTTATAGTAATGTCACTAAAGGTAGAAGAAATATTAGTAACTCAAGTAAGACTCATGGATAAAACCTCGTGTTCCAAAAAGACAAAGAATCCTTTAATCAACTAGTACCCAATTTCAAAAAATTTTAAAACATTTAACTCATTTAAAAAAATTTCTTCAAAAAGTTGATTGAATGGATTCTTTATCTAAGAAGTCATTTAAAAAAGAGATATGATGTTTACCAAAAAAAAAAAAAAAAACTCTAGACTTAAGAGGACAAGACTAGTTTTAACCCTTTCGTTTACCCACCAAATGTGACGATAGGTTTACCAAAAATAGCACACCTAATATCCATGAGTTATACAAAAGTGAAAGTAATACTACCGCCAAGTTAAAATTTAGGGGTTTCTTTCCTTTACTACGCATGGCCACGCCACACATACCAAAGGGGGGCATTTGTCAGCACCCAAATTTTAATTCGGGTCAATAAATGGAATAAGATGGATTCATTATAGCATGAAATGGGACTAAAGTCTAAATACCCCTGAACCTTAAATAGGCAGGCATTCTCAATGGACATTCTGGTTACAATCACAATAACATTGAGATCATTCTAAGACTCTGAAGATCCAGAATCATCATCTCCCCTATCCTGAATTTTGCCAACCTTCATAAGCCTTCCCACATTGAAGCATTGAAAGGTTCGCAAATTACCATTTTACCCCTACACCTTCAGAACTCCCAATCAATCCCTATTGAACCCACTTTTCAACATCTCTGCTACAGTCAAGACACCTTGAATTTTCCAACCTTAATAAGCCTTCCAACATTGAAGCATCGAAAGGTTGGTAAATTACCATTTTACCCCTACGCCTTCAGAAGTACCAATCAATCCCTATTGAAGCCCACTTTCTAACATCTCTACTACAATAGAGACACCCTGAATTTTTCAACCTTCATAAGCTTTCCCAAATTGAAGCATCGAAAGATTAGAAAATTACCATTTTACCCCTACACCCTCAGAAGTTCAAATCGAAGCTTATTTGAACTCATTTTTTTCACAACTCTCCAAAATATCCTATGCAATAAATACATGTGAACTTTAGCAACTTTCACCAGTTCATGTCTCATCCCTTGATCTCTCTGTCAAATTTGGCACCCACCCCATTTCTAATCTCGAGAAATGGGTCCTACAACTTGGACTTCACTGTGAAAACTGTGTTGAATGCACAATACTCCTCCTTTTGGAAAAATCCAAAAAGGGGTCCCACCTCATTCCCAAGAGTTGGGATTACCTAGAAACCCTTTTGAGAAAGCCACCCACCCTTCTAAAAAATTTCAGGGTCAAAGGACCCCAGGAAGTAGCCCAAAAACCCAAGAGAAAACTGCTAGATTTTTGGAAAATGTATAGTATGCCTGTGAAAGATCAGGTGTACCCTTATTTTCAGGTGTATCCTGATCTTTCAAGCGTACCAAAAGGGGAAATTCCCCAGTGACCCTTAGTGCTATGTTGACTAAAAAATGACCCTCAAACTTTGAAAAACACTTCATTTTTAGGCCCAACTTCACTTGGTATATCATCAAGGCTAAAAAAGATTGAATTAAGACAGTACGCCTGATCTTTCATTCAGTGAAAGATCAGGCGTACCTTTATTTCAGGCGTACTTGACCAAAGTGATCTTCATTTCTGTCCCCAGGTGTTTAACAATTCATATAAACCCAGAGACACATAAAACTCTAAAAATACACCTTTTGTATGAATTCCAAAACCTATAATTAATTATAAAGATCAAGTGGGACCCAACCAAGGCCATACGCCTGAAATTTCATTCTGTGAAAGATCAGGCATATCAAAAATCAGGTGTACTGACACAAAACTCTCTTAAACCCCTTATCTTTATTCACTGCTTAATGAACTTTAAAAAATGGTTAGGTAAGAGGAGCCACCCTAAAAATGTGGGTGATTGGGATGCCTAACACCTTCCTCAATCACAACCAAACAACTTACCCAAAATTTTGGAAACCAGACCTAGTAAAGAGAGTCAACCCTAGGCCCAAGTGCCTAGCCTGGGTCCCAAAAAGCCAGCATCCTCCTTTTCTTGCAGACGTCCAACCCCACCTATAAAAACCCAACTTGGTGGCGACTCCGAAAACCATAGCCTAGAGGCTAACAGGTTGGGCTTCAGTTCTTCCCCGAAGTGGGGCGGGTAGACCTCCCCAGTCTTTCTGCAATGCCCACACACAAAAAATTAAGAACAAAATATTTGACATTTCTTGTTTTTAATGCATCTAACTTGTCCAATTCACCTCATGATTGTAATTGAGATCATGACATTCTAAAATTTGTAGCCTCCTAAAATGTTGCTTTTGAGTTTTGGGCCTATTGTTTCAAGCATGCATGCAGGTTGGGTAGTGTTTTTACACACACCTTATCTATAACTGCGTTATTTGAAAGATGGACACCTACTGCATTAAAGTTTGATATGACTTGAAATGCTTGATTTATAGATTTTGTGATTAAAAGACACTACCCTCATATAATAAGGCTATTTATAATAACTATATATAACCCATTGAAGGGTACGTTGGTCTTTCAATCACACAAACCTAAAACTAGGCAATTGCAAGTTGTTTCTTCCTTGTATACACACACACACATATGTATGCACATAAATGTAGAAGTATAACATGTTTTTTTTTTTCTCAAAATGGTAGGCGAAATGGTTTTTTTTATCACTTATGCTCTAGGACCTGAAGCCAACAAGTATAAGGGATTGGTTGATATGGCAAAAATCTTACAAGGGAACCTCTGGATTAGTCATTTTACAATGACCTTGTTCGCATCTGCTCACCATGTATCACATTTTTTTTTTCATTGCGAATTATGGCTCTTTAATACTTATGAGTTTTTTTTTATACTTATTTTTAAGCAACGCTAAAATAAGACTCCTTTTGTCATATGGCAAATAGTCATTAGGATAAAACTTGCTACATGGAAAGAGGGTGTTATGGAGGAATGCATGGATCCGTTGGGCTCCCACCTCATATGTTGTGTTTGAATCATGTTACAAAATAAGATTTCAGGCCTACTAGTTAAGATCCTCATCGTCGGTGATGGAATATGCGAACCCTCTCTTCCTCTTCCTAATCTAAAGGTTGTAATAAGTTTTCCCCCATTCTCCATACTTAATGGATTTGGTTGATGGTCTAACTATTGAGTTGTATCATACTCACCCTACTTTTAATGAGAGATTTATGGCTTTTTTAGTAGTCCTTTTTAGTTTTAAAGGTCACCCTGTGTATTCAAAGTTGTCCATAAAGCTCATGCATGATGGATAGGGCTTATGCATTTTGGCTATATTACAATGGGAATAGATAACTGATCACAGGCAAATGTTCTTATTAGGTATAATGAGGATCCTAGGAAACCTATCAAATCAATGACAACCATTACAGGGAGATTATGGCTTCTAGTAAGGGTTTTGAATTGTTTTCTTTAACAATCGTATTTGTTGGTTTAAATTTATCTAGCAAATAGGTAATCCTACAATTCTTGAAATAGGTTCCTAGTCTATTAAAGGAGAAGTTGTGATTCTTAAACAAATATCTATCATTTTGGATCTTCATTGTCTTGGTTCTAGCCTAATCCCTATATAAGTTTAGTTCTTGGGTCTCTCTCGTCCAAGTGGATGTTGACGTTTTATGGGAAACAATTCTATTTCGACAACTCATTAATAGTAAAAGAAACTTAATGGTTTTACTCATGTATGCATAGAGATCAAAGTGATCAGTGCATCCCTAAGAAAACTCGGGTTTGCTTTAAAGATGATATTGTGTTTACAATAGTTGGTTAACATGTATTCCAGTTGGATGCTCTATAGGCTATGTTTGATCATTCAAATGAAAAATGTTATGTTGCTAGACTAGGTGTATTCGAGTCCCTTAATGAGGCAAAATACAATAGAGATAGCATAATGGGGTTGCATTGGGCTATCCAATGTGTTTTGGATAATGCTACTTAAATTGTTTTTTATTTATGATATGCTACTAAAATGGTTATTCGAGATGACACGAACCAATGTAAGACCATTGAGCCTTTGTGAATTTTTGTGTTCAAACTTCTGGACCATCTGTGTCAACATTTGGTTAGCTGTGAAAAATTCTACGCTAATACTAGATGTTACACATTTTTCTTTGGTGGTTGTTGATACTAGGTTCAGTATTACCATTCATTGTCATTTGTTTATTTGTCTAATACAAAGCTCAAATATATGTCCAAGGGGGTAGAGGGAACTTGTAATTATATGAATAAAACTTTGAAATTTGTTTATAATTTTCTTTACATATTTTTCTAGGATTATCATTGTGATTTTTTTTTCATCGAAATAAATCTTAAGATCCTAGGTTTGCAACTAACAATACAATTGAAGAACTGGTGGAAATAGGAAAATTCTAAGGCTGTCTATTTTGGTTTTAATGCCTTAAAAGAACATACATTTAGGCTTAGATTGAGTAAATTAATAACATCAATGCAATAATTGATTGAGCCATAGAAGTGGGAATAGATAAAACAAGTCGCTACAACCATCAAGATGCATGTCAAATGAGATTACAAATATGTAAGTTTATAGCATACAATGTTCTGATAATTTTATGAAGTTCTCCTTGAATTGGATAACCTGTTTGGTATTATTCAATCTGCATGAATCATCAACCACCTTTCTATTTTGGACTAAGTATAAACTTCACTCAAGACTCCTAATATATAGCTTTTTTCACGCCCCGAACCCAGACCTCTTCTTGAGGCGGTTCACGGATTCGAAGTGTGACATTTTCACACTTTCATTTTTTCTCTTAAACATTTCCATTACTTTTTTTTTGTTTGTCTTTACTTTAATTATTTCATTTACTACCCTTCCATGTTAGTTGTATGTCATAATCATTCATTTGGGCTTAACCTAATTCATTGCTTTTCATTTTTTCTTTTTATATCATTAAACATATGCAGTGAAATCATTATTCATCATACATTTATATTTTTTTATTGTGCAATGGAAAATTAAACATAATCATCATTTATATGAACAATGGAAATAATAACTAATCACCATCACTCAAACCATCAATTCTCAAATCCTTATTCTTCCCCATAAGTAGACACAATCATTCATACCACATATAAAGAGAGGCTTACAATCCAATAGCGGGATCTTATATCATTGTCCCCAATAATGGGATCTTGTATCATTGATTAGCCCCCAATGACAGGATCTTGTCCACTGTTTAACTCTGATGGTAGGATCTTATATCTTTGTTTAACCCCCAATAACAAGATTTTATGTCATTGATTAACCCTAATGACATGATCTTGGTCATTAATTGACTCCTAATGACAGAATCTTGGTCATTGTTTAACCCCCAATTATGTCATCGTTTATCCTCCATAATGGGGTCTTGTGTTATTGATTAACCACCATTGACTAGGTCTTGGTCATTATTTAACCCCTAATGACTGGGTCTTATGTCATCATTTAATTTCCAACGACGGGATGTTGTGTCATTGCTTAACCCCCAATGACTGAGCCTTATGCCATCATTTAATTCCCAATAATGGAATCTTGTGTCATTGATTAACCTTAATGACTGGGTCTTGGTCATTATTTAAACCCAAATGACCGAATCTTTGTTTTCACTTATCACTCTTCATTGATAACTTTCCTTTTTGTCATTGTTTATTCACTCATCATTTGTCACAATTTTTTGATAATTATTCATTTCACTTATCATCTATCTTTGACCATCGTTTAACTCCCAATGACATGATCTTATGTTAGCTTATCACTGATCATTATTCATCTCATTTACCATCTATCACTTTTCTTCATCATTGTTCATTTCATTTATCATTTATCGTTAACCATCACTTAACTCCCTATTACGGTATTTTACATGAACTTATCACTTACCACTTTATCATTGTTCATTCTAGTATTAATGTACAAGATATCTTCTTTTTTTTCCAAAACATAAAATCTATTTTAAAAACTCATTATACAATTCAAGACGATAAATCTAATATGATATGCAAACACATGTTCTTTTACTTAACTATTATTCTCCTCGTATGTGACTTATTAAAAATGAATCCATATATAAAAGCTCATAATTGGAGCTAATCAAAAATACAATACAAGATGCTTGGCCCTTATATAGAATACATATGTGACTATGAATTCCAAATATTTTTTCAATTCCCATACAAGTATGAAATAAAGTCAATTTTCAAAATACTTTAAATCTTATGTGAGGATCCATAGAAATCCGTTTATAAATCCTTTAGAGTAAACATGTTAAGCAACCAAAAACCCCAAATAGGTACAAATCACAAGTTTATAACAAAGATGTCTAAGATCATATTAAGGAAAACATTGAATCATTATAAATTTCTTGGATATGTAGAGATCTATGAGATTCTAACAATGAAAATCATTTACATATGAAACATAACTATTTTCGTATCATAAAACTTGAAAACTCATAGATATTTTATCATAAAACTTCAAATTATAGCTTTAAGAATCATAGATCTAAGAATACAAATGTGGTACATCTTGTATAACCACTTACCCTACCAATATCTTTCTTAGATCTACAACTTCTCTTGCAGAATCATCTTTTCCTTAAACTTCCTTTTCAAGAAATCTTTATACAATTATTTCTCTAAAACATATGTGATGTAAAACATTAAAAATAGTAAGATCTTATGAAAAATTAGAAGGAAAACCTAAAAATTAGACCAAATCCTTTATGGGGTGAATTTCCATGGCTTACCTTTACCAAATTTGGGATATTCTTCCCATTTTTTCCTAATATCATCTCATTTCTTTATCTATGCATCTTTCTTACATTTTTAGGTATAAATTGGGTTAGCCAAGCATTTTATATCATCACAAATGGGTCCTATAGACATTAGAGACAAAGTCACTAATGATCGATCATGGGTTTTTCATGATCGATTATGAGTCTTTAATCAATTAGGAAGTAATCTGATTTTCAGTCTGTAGGTATCCAGGTAGTCTGTGATCGATCAAGTCCTCTTTGTGATCGATCAAGTCCTCTTTGTGATCGATCATGAGTCTATGATCAAGCATAAATCCCCCTTTTATCAATCATGTAGTGTCTGATTTTTCAGGCTGGGGGTTCTAAGCAACTTATGATCGATCATGCCCCCTTCATGATCAATCATAAGTCCCTATGATCGAGCATGGAACCATGATCGATAAAGTAGTGTTAGGTTTTTTGTTTATGCATAGTCATGCTTCCTTAATCAATCATGCTTCCTCCATGACTGATCATGACATAACATTTTTCAGTTTTCTTGTGTTTCCTCACCCATTGTTAATCCTTCTGACTCCATTATTTTTCCTCACCTATATTTTCACTCTTATGACATAATTACGTCCCAAGGGAACTAAAATTAGTCATCTTGCTTGCTTTCACATAGTGCATCATTAATGGATAGTAAATGTCAGGTTTATGTTATAAAATTACCACAAGTATATGTGGAGAGTTATAACTTTACTAAATTTAGAAATTCAACATTTAGTTGGTGGGAAACTCCGCCAATGTTTGTATCTTCAGACATTGCCGGCCCCAAGCCCGGATAAAGGAGGAGGGTGGCGTCAGGTTGAGAGCCGGCCTTAATAAACTACTCAAACCTTAAACATGA
>JAOXJP010231586.1:0-10607 GCA_025762735.1 Platanus orientalis | reverse complement strand
GATGAGGTCCAAGGAGACATCAATTTCAAGAGGAAACAAGTAACATTGGAGTCATATTTTACAAAGGCCTCCTAATTAAGTCATGTATATATATAATTTTGACGTATAAGGAGATTATTAATTTATATATCAAGTGGGACCTATGTATTTTTTTTAAATGTATTATCTTATAAATTTAGTGAATTATTAATTTACCACATTGGTCCCAAGTCGGAACCGGCCAAAAATATTATTTAATCGAGGTTATTAATTTATCGAGGTTATACTGTAGTTTGGTCTAATTTTTTTATATGACATACTTCATCCCATTTTGTACATAATATGTCGATTTGGTAGATTTCTGAAAATAAATATTTTTTGTATTTATTTAATAATTAAATAATAAAATAAATCCAAAAAATGTCTTTAAAAAAAATACATGAAGCATATTAGAACAATTCTACTATGTTTTCTGTATTTTTTTAAAAATTTCTTACATTTGTTTATAAAAAATTAATTAATTATTTTTAAATCAGAAAATTTCATTGAATATGTAAAACATTTTTTTAATTAGTTGCATATGCTATATTGATGAGGATTGAGATGGTTCTTGGCAGCAGTCCCGACACTGGTACTATTCTCCATTTTATTGTGTTATATTTCTCTAGTTTCATTGTTGTAGTTGTACTTTGTAATGTTTTGCATTATCAATGAATGAGAATGACATTATTGTTTGATTTATACATTTGTATCATTAATTATGTTTTATGTATGTGGATTTCTAGCTTTATTATGCAATGTGTAGCTTTATTTATCAACCTCTAACACTTAAAAGTCTTAACTATTGATACCCAAATGTGTCACGAGAGTACCGATTCCCAATTATTGATATCCAAGTGTGTAATGAAGTGTAATGGTTTATAAGTATTTAATGATGCTTATTATAGCATTTCCTAAAGTTTCATTAAAAAATTCCAAGGCTTATATAGTATTCCAATAGATTCCATAGACAACAACGTATGTCATGAGGGTGACAGTTCTCCCAACCATTTCTATATGTAATGATTCATAAGTGTATATTAGTGTTTATTCTATCAAATCCTAAAGTTTCATAACAAAATTCTTACATTTGATTACCGTTTCCCCCATTTATCACCGCATTAAGGTTTCTTACGCCATCTCCCCGCAATAAGATGCAAAACGCGAGATGTCTCCATCTCCCCAAGCCAGGATACGAGACGCGATATCGATACTTTAAACCTTAGGTATATGATGTTTTTCCACATTAGAAAGTGAAAAGAAGGAAGAATTAGTTTACAATCCTAGTCATTCTCATCAAAACCATATCTACCAATAATGACGGATTGCCAAACATCTCTTTCCACCACAAATCGCAAACGCCATCTACTTAGAAGCGTGTCCAATTTCTCTCCTGGTAGATAATGGATTGCCAAACAACATCTCTTTCCACCACAAATCGCAAACGCCATCTACTTAGAAGCGCGTCCAATTTCTCTCCTTTATCTTCCCAATACCCAATCCCCCATTTTCCCTTGACTTCGAAACATATTCCCACCTAAGAAGATGATCTGTTTTTCACCAAACCCGCTTCCCATAAAAAATCCCTTTGTACTTTTCACCAACTTGGCCGGCATCTTAAAATTTTTCATAAAGTACACCTGGATATCAACTAAGGTAGCATTAATCAAAGTGATACTTCCCCCAATGAAATATAGGACCTCTTCCAACATACAAGTTTCCTAGAGACTTTCTCCATTGTCAAATCCCAAAAAGAAATTGACCTTGGTTGTCCACTAAGAAGTAAACCCAAATACTTCGAAGGCCATTCACCTACCTTACACTAACCTAATCACATTAGCAAGATCCAAAAGCCAATGATTACTTTGAGAGGTTTACCTAAGACCAAAATGATCTCAAATATTTTCAAACAACTTTTCATATTTCTAATACCCGCCTCTCCACATCAAGAAAGAGAATAGTATCACACGCAAACTTCAAATGAGATACTAATTGGCTCATGTCTCCGACCTTATAACCATCGATAAAACTTGCAACTTCCACTTTCAAAAGAATTGCACTAAACCCATCCAAATGAGAAAAAGAAAGGGGATAGTAGATTACCCTGTCTTAAGCCCCTTAAGGATTTGAAGAAGCCTTTTACGTTCAATTTAATAAAATAAAAAATAAAGGAAATTGAATGCATCCTTTGATCTAGCAAATCCATCGCTCCCCAAAACCTTTCATGGACAAGACCTATAAGAAAAATTCCCAATCCACCCTGTCATATTCTTTCTCTAAGTCCAATTTGCATACCCCCCCCCCCAACAGGCATTCTTGACTTTCTTCTAAAATCTACACATTCATTAGCAATTAGGGTGCCAGAAACCACCATGTCCATAACCTTACGAGGTCTAAGAAAGAGGCTTTTGGATATGATCCTATATAAACTACAAACTAAACTTATTGGTCTATAATCTAACAACTCCCTTGTACCTTTTTTTTTTAAATAAGGATTATAAATGTGGATCTCATTCCTTTGTTAAGAGTCACCCTTTCATAAAATTCAGCTAACACCTTCATCAAGTCTTCCTTAATTATATCTCAAGACACATGATAGAAATGCATAGAAAAGCCATCTGCCCCCACAGCCTTATCCTTTTGCATACTAAAAACTACTTCTTTAACCTCATCCTCTAGGAAAGGACTCTCCAACTCATCCCTCATATCCATGGGCAAACGAACATCAAACAAATTGGAGATATTAGGTTTTTCCAACTCTTCCTTTGAATATAGCTCGGAGAAAAAATGAATTGCTTCAAAAGTCTCCACTTTTTCCCCATGAATCAACAACCCCAGAATCAAGTTCTTTTTCTTCCGACCACTTGCCACCTTAAGGAAGAAACTAGTATTTCCATCACCTTCTTTAATCTACTTAAACTTGGATTTCTGATGCCGATTAATCTCCTCACATTTCAAAATATTGTCCAATTCTACCACCAAGAACTTCCTTTTGTTACCAATTCCACGATTAGCTCGCCATCCTTCTCATTTTTCTTTTGTCAATAAATTGGATCTCACTCCATGTTCTATTCTTGTTTTTAGAAATTGACCAAAGGTAGTCTTGTTCCAAGCCATCAAGCATTTTTTACAAATTGCAACCTCTTCATAAAACTAAAATCATCCCAATCTCCACCCTCTAACTCCCTCCACCACTACTAACCAAGTCCAAGAAGGACGGATGGGTAGTCCACATATTGTTAAATCTAAAAGGGTTCAGCCTAAAACCTTATCAAATTAAGTTGAGCATAATTGGCCATTGATCTAAGGTGATCTTAGAAAGAGCTTCTTGAAAATAATGAAGGTAAATGTCCTCTGATGCAGACATTGGAGGTAAGGTGGGACCCACACATGGGTCATGGTGGGGTCCACACAAGAAGACATTTGGGGACACATGGAGAAATATCTTTGAGACACATCATAGAGTCTTTTTAGAGTGTTTTATCGTTTTACTTAATAGTTATGAGTTATTAAAATTTAGGACATAGGTGTCATTTTAGTTTTTGATTTTGAGTATTTTTGTAATAAGGCCTTGTGTCAGTGGTATTTTAGTAATTTTAATGAGTCAACGTGTCAAAGTAGGGCCCTCTTAGAGTGCTGGTTGAAATCCTCTAGAAGGACTTGATTTTGACACTTCTTGTTTTTAGAAAGTCAAGTTCTTAATAGTTTTTAGTTTAAGAAAGTCTTAGGTAACAAGTAAGCTAATAGTTTCTAATTTGGTTTCTTGCTATTTTCATGAGTTTGTGAGCCTATATATAGGGCTGCACGCTTTTGTATTGGTATGATGGTATTGATAAAATTTTGGCTGCTTTCTTGCTCTTCATGAGTGATACTTCTCTTCTTCAAGTTTTTGGTGCCTAAACTTGAACCCAAGGATGGTGATGTCCAAGGGCTTGTGAGGTAGGTGATTACCTACAACAAGTACTATTCTTTTCTTATTTATCTTCTTCTCCTCCTCCTTTTAAATACTTGTCATTAGAACTGTCCAATCAACCCACCCATCACCTATTTGGTGAATTATCTGATTGCCTAATTGTAATGTCTTTTTACTGCTACAACCCCAAGTATGTCCCATTTAATCTCAGTTTCACATACACATACTTAATCAGTTCTGGAAGGCTGATTCCCAGGCTAATGAACATCTATTTCAGTCCCTGTTTAGCCTCTGTTTGACCCATAATCAGCAATTCCTAGTCACTGTTTAAACCTTAGGCGTGAAGCCAGCCCCTTTTGGGTTAACAACCATTTCAGAGCTTGTGTGCTGCATCAATTTGGTAAGAGCCAGGTTCTCTGTTGGCTCCATCCCAAATCAGGTCCTTGGATCATTATTATGGGGTTTTCTTGAATTTATGGGTTTCTGGAAAAGTGCTACATGGCTAGTCCCATTATTAGTACTTGAGTAGATTTCCCTTGTTGGACTTCTGTTTAGTATTGAGGCACATCAACACATGCTGTACCCCTTGCTGGTCCTTTGAATACTCCAAAGATTCTCAATCACAGAGCATACATACTGCTGGTTAAGATGACTAAAGTATTGAGGCACATCACAGAGCATACTTTGCTAGTGATGTAATGATATTTGGTTGAGGTATTGATCAACCCCACTTGCTGTCACTGTCTGGAAGTCTGACCATCAAAATTCCAACAGTGATCTGCCTGTAACCTGGAGGACCATTATTGAGAGACAGGATCAACTACAGTGTTGCACTTATCACACACACTGATTGACCATTACAACAGTGGCTGATTTGAAGTTTTGTTACTGCTGAGTTATCACACTCGACATTGGTGTGATCTGAAGATGATGTAGACATTCAATCAAAACTTATGTATGTGCCGCCCCACAAGACCGCTAGATTCAGGTTAGAATGTTAATCTTTTTTTTATGCTTTGCCCACTTTTTCAAAGATCAAAACTTGTCCTTTTGACTTGATTTTGGTGTCATTAGATAGGCTATTCAGTTACCTTTCTAACAAGACCAAGATTACACAAATCCGAGGTTATTTGGGAAAGTTATAACCAAATTACTAAGGAGCTGTCAGTAAAAACGGGAATAGTATATTTTTATAAAGTCCTAAATTTTAGTAGTTTAAACATTTGGAAATTTTATGTTTTGGAAAGTCTAGGAATTAGGAAAACTTGTGCAACAAGTTATTAATGTTTTTAACAAGTTTAGGATTTTACAAAGTATGTTTTAAAAAGTTTCAAATTTTAGAAATTTAGGCAACAAGTTACATGGATTTTAGAATGTTTCTTTATTTAGAAAGTTCTAAATTCTTTAGGTTGTAAACATATTTAAAGGCACCCCCTCCCATAATTTTACAATGAAGAATTATTAAAGTTTTGTTGAATTGGATGTTCCCAAAATAAGCCGTAGGCTTAGTTTATCTCTACTTCTCCAAGGGTTGATGCCACTCATGACTCCCCTCTCTTCTTCTTCCATATGTGGAGCCGCAGGCTCCCTCTCTCCTTCAAGGTACATCTTTATTCTTTCTCTTTCTCTCACTTAGACTTTTTTTTTTATTTTATCTTTTTTTCTATAGTACTCTCTTATTCTTCTTTCTATCATTATTATTGTTCTTCCTTTCTCATATTTCATATGCAAGTGCTAAAAACCTCCATTAAAGCACCTTCAAGTTTCTGAAATTTCGTAATTTAATCCATCAATTCTTGTCAGAATTTAATGAAATTTTAACTGTAAAACCCTTAAACATGTCAGAAATTGCCATTAAAATTTCGGAATTTTCTAATGTGTCATAGAGCATTTTGGTAATTTTTGGATTTTTAGTCCAGAATTACAAAAATACCCCTTTTAGGCTATTATCTTCTATTTTTTCATCTTTTTCTATTCTAACTCCTTCTAATCTTCTTTCTGTGATTTTATTTTCTGATTCTTAAATTTTTGTGGCTACTTGAGTATTTTAAATTCAATTCTTGAATTCTATTTGCTTCTGCATCAATTTTAGGAATATCCCACATCAAATTTTGGCATCTTCTCTATTGTGCTGCATTAGAAGAACTCTATGAGTACCAGTCCTCTGTGTGTTACTATGAAATTTGTGCTTTCCCTTATACTTCCACTAGTACACCTTGCTTCCCATGTGTGTGGTTGATTCAAACTACTATAGGTGTTATTTAGTACACCTGATTTGTTGCTTAAGAAATCCCCATTGTACTGGTATTTTATCACTCAAAGACACTAACATTGTTGTTGATCAGAAGGCTCCACTGAGTGATATTTAGACACTAGTGAGTGTTGTTTGACATCATACTAAAGTGTATAATACATCTACTTTTAAGTTGATTCTTGAACTCGAGTGCTTGTGATGAGGACACCGGGTCCACGCGAGCTTTCTTGACTTATTAGAGGAGGTGCAGGAGAGATAGACCCATACTATGGTTTCTGTAAAGCTTTACTTTATTGTTTTATTTTATTTATGTCTCTTGTTAGAGGGGGACACATATTGTGAGAGTAGTTTGGTCATTATGTACTTTTAGGGATTTTTATGTCATTATTTGTAGTGTGGGGGGTATTTTTGGTATGAGTTATTAGCCATAGGGGGTATTTGAGTCCACTTTCTAATTATTTGTATTAGACCTAGTCGTGGGGGGTCTTTATAATTTATATACCCCACAACCAAACTTTATAGAGGCAATTTTGGCTTTGAGTTCAACATGACTTACTTCTTCTTCTTCCTCTTGCTTGCAGGTTGGAGACCCTAAAACCCTGGAATGGGACTAGGCCCCCACCTAGTTTAACACTGGTGGTGGAGGCCACTCCCTCCCCTTGGGTTAAAGGTTCTCCCACCTTCTTCTTCTTCTTCTTTTAATATTATTTTTCAGATTTTTGGTGTTGCTGAAAACTAACAACCTGCAGGAGATTCATCACTAAGTCCTCATCCTTAGTTTTCTGAGCAAGACAACTACTTCCAAGGTTTCATAAGGGTTGGGCGACACAGCCTATAGCAAACATCTGATGTAATCATTCAGTTTTGAATGAGTTTGATGACTTTATTTCAGTACCAGGCGTGAATACAAGTTCCAGAGCAGTTTCGGAAGATTGGGTACCACAAACACATAGGCATAGTTTCAACTGTTTTGAGTTTTTCTGGGTAATAAACACCCCTGGGTGACACCCTTATTGTTGGCCCTTGCTTGAAGTCTCGATCACAATCAAACCCACACATGGGTTTACCCTAGGTTGGTAGCACACCTGTTGTAGCAAGCAGATTTTGGAGGTTCTTCAAACCTTTAATTTTCGGCCACTTGTTTATGGGGTTTGGTTACTAAGGCATCACAAGACTACAAGGAGATGTTCCTTACAATTTTCGGGTATTATTTCCTCTCTTTGGACCCTCTTTCAAATCCTTTCTAGTAGTGACATAAAGCTATGGACTATGAGAATAATTTTCAATATATAATCTTGATATTTTACCCTATTTTCCCTAACCCTAACCATCGTTTTATCATACTTTAAATTACCCCATGCAAAATCCCTAACGTCTTTATTGTTTTCTCACATTATCACCTTGTTTTGATCACTTTTCACACACTTTTACACCATCAGATTTTTGGACAGCTTGTTTAAATTTCCTAAATCCTTAAATTAGTTTGGTAATCTAAAATATTGCTTAAGTCTTTTATTTGTTTATTACTTTGTAAGCCCTAATTCTTCTAATATCTGATGAATCTAACTTGAGAACTATCTAAATTTGCATATATGGTGTAAGTAGGAATCTAGTTTCTATCACGTTACTGCTTTAGTAATTTTATGTTTATCTCCTATGCACATACATCATCACTATCCTACATGCATGATGCATCAGTTTGTTGTCCAAGGCAGACCTAGTATTGTTGTTCGATATTGCTCCAAAGCCAGAATTATTATACCCTATCTGTTAACCAAGACATCAGGAAAGTAAAGCTAGTGTTTCCTATCCAAAGTCTTTTGTTGTTGTTCGGTTCCTTGATCATCTACAAGGTATTCTTGATTGTACTAAAGCTACAGGAGGTGCTGATCAGAAGTATCCACACTTGTTGCCTTGACTTCAATGTCCTGCTCTACATAAAGTTCCACTCGTGGACTA
Organism: Platanus orientalis; assembly: GCA_025762735.1. Lineage (NCBI taxonomy): Eukaryota > Viridiplantae > Streptophyta > Magnoliopsida > Proteales > Platanaceae > Platanus > Platanus orientalis. The sequence continues at coordinate 2,463 of JAOXJP010231586.1, read as the reverse complement.
ATGATACTTATGAATCCCTCACAGTGTTTGTTGCACTACCTTACATCTCCTAGCCACATCCCGAGTCAGTAGAGAGTACTAGTTGCTGACTTGCTGTCCATATATCACACAGCACTAAAGTTCCTATCGAATATATCGATTCATTGAAGGAGCCAGATTTGAGGACATATATTGTTGCTATTCTGATATACCACAGATACCAAGAATCCTCCTTACTCAAACTCTAATTATGGAATGGTTTAACCATCAGCCAGGTGGTTGTTATTTCGTAGATAACCAATGAAAAAGGCATGGGTTTTGCAGTTAAGTAGCTATTCACTTTTCCCCATGGAAAGCCTATTTTGGTCATTATCAATGACCAATATAAGGATAACTTTATTTTCCGTGAGCTGGCTGGAAGACTTGTATATCCAAGATCATATTGTTATTGTACAGATGGGCACTTTATTATTCAATTTGGGGAAGGAGATTATTTTGATAGTGTTGAATGCTACTTGTATAAACCCATTATAAAGAATTATCAAATGGCGTTAGAAAAGAAGTGATTGGAAGAGAGGATTGCTACCTTTAACAAGGACACTAATATTCTTGGGATTTGTGATTGGGGAGTGTATTATCATTTCCAAGTAAATCCAATTGGTGTGGTGACAGATGCTCTAGATTGGAGAGATAGTGTTTAAGCATTTCTTGACAAATACCAATTTGCTGAACATAGGAAGAGTGAAGAGCTTGTTGATTCCAAGCATAAAATTATGGTATATGATATTGATTTGTAAGTTATGGGAGAGAAGTTTGTGATGGAAGTTCAGGAAAGTGACGAAATGTCAAAGCTGAAGACATCAATGTACATGAGGACGATGTGACTAGTGTTAAGCAATTTGACGAGCTACTGTTGATCACAGACGAATACCACATTGCTACCCCAGTTTGTGACCAGCCATATGATGAGATTTTAACTCCCGTCCAGAACGAGATCCACTCAATTCTGACAGATGCTCCAGTTCAAGAGTTTGTGGTGATTCCCGACATTGTGAATCCAGTTCATGTTCTGTCAGATGAGTATTATGAGGTTTTTTCGCTATCAGCAGCTTATCAGAGGACAGATGAGCTATATTATAGAGTCTTTCTCATATCAAATATTTACAAGATGACCGGATTACATTATAATCTGATCGTAGGAGGATTTGGTATATGGCTATGTGGTTCGAGCTTCCCAACGTTGTTGATCATTTCCCTTTACATACTCGAGATTAAGTTTTTTCAAACAAGGGGGGTTTGATACGGACAATAGAGCCAAGTGAGGCCCACACATGGCCTTAGTGGGGTTCACATGAAAAGACACATAGAAGAACATCTTTAGAACACATGATGGATTTTTTTTAAGTCTTTATTTGAGCGTTTTAATGTTTTACTTAATAGTTTATGAGTTATTAGAGTCTATGATACAGTAGCATTAACATGGCTTGAGAAGTTCCAACCATTGTGGAAGCCCAAGATCAAGAACAAAGGATGCAAGAAGACATCGTGTTGTCCACAAGATTTTCCCTTTATTTTTCTGTTTTATGAATTATTTCAGTTGTTTTCTTTATATTTTAGAAAGGTTTTAGTAATGAGATTAATGTAATAAGGTCATATGAGTCATAGGGAGGGGTTAATTTTTTAGGATTTGTTTTAGAATTTTTTTGGATTAACTGTACAAGGGAGGGGTATTTTGGTCCAATTTTAAATTTTTTATTATAAATAGGTCATAAAGACCTCATGTACGATCAGCTTATTGAATAGAAAAAGATTTTAAAGTTGTGCAACTCGTGGAGTGCCTCTAATAGGTGAAAAATCTTTATTTTCTCTCTCTTATTTCTTCTCCTCTTTTTTCCCCAATTGTGCAGCCACTTCTAACCTTTTATTTTCTTCTAAAAATTTTTTTCTCCTCCATATTACTTTCCCAACATTCCTTTCATTAATTTTTTTTATCCCATTAATCTTTTCTTCCTTTCTTCCACACTTTCTTGAATTTTCTGAATGCAAAATCTTTAGAACAATCACCAAAATTCAAATTTCTCTTAAACCACCCATTCAAACCTAAAACTCTTTCAAACCTAGTATCCTTATACCTAAACCAATCATCCCATACCAAGAACCCTAAATTCCTCATTTTCTTGAAAATCCATTATTCTTGATTTTGGACAAATTTTGGAAGTTTTCTTGATTTCTTAAATTTTCTTCTAAATTTGTTCATCCACTTGATTCCAAACATTAGTTTGATCATTCTTAAATCATCCATTTTAAAGATTGTTTATTCTTTATACGTTTCTTGAATTTAATACTTTTTTTTTCAGCACTTTAAAATTTAAGAATCATTCTTTATTGAACTTTCTTGTACTTTTAGGTTTTTGGTTCAATTTTAGTTGTTGTAGGAACACATTCCTTTGAATCCTACATCAGTCTAGGATATGAGGGTAATTA
>JAOXJP010231585.1:0-10607 GCA_025762735.1 Platanus orientalis | reverse complement strand
GCCTTTAAATAGGCTTACAACCTTAAACAATCAAAACTTGCTAAAATTGGAAACTTCCTAAAATCCTAAATCTACTAGCCAAGTTTTCTAAAACATAAAACTAAAATATTCACTTTCCTAAAATCAAAACAACTAAAACTTGAAATTTTATTAAAAAAAAAAAACATTAATCCTGTTTTTATTGACACTCCCTTAGTAATTTGGTCATAACTTTCCCAAATCACATCAAATTTGTGCAATCTTGGTCTTATTAGAAAAGTAACTAAATAACCCATCTAAAAATACCAAATTCAAGCCAAAAGGGCAAGTTTGTCCTCTGAAAAAGTGGGTTAAACACCAAAAATGGGATTATTCTAAAAACACAACCAAAATCTTGGCATTGTTGGCCTTATTTCATGGACACATAAATTAAATGTTACCCCCTTATAAGATCCATGCTAAACCATATAATATTACATCTTCAATAAATCGCTCCATACGTAAACCCCACCAAGGCCAAGTGTGGGCCCTACCTTGCTCTAATGTCCGCATCAAAGACCAAATTCTTTCATCTGGTTTCACACGATTGTAGTCTTTCATCCCAAAAGGATGCTTTGGTTGTCAATGTTCTTTCTATTTCTCCTTCAGGCCTTTTTTGGAATCTTTCTTTTTCTACGGACATGTATGATTGGGAGGTGGATTTATTGGGAAATCTCATCTTGAGTCTTCAAGAGGTTTATATCACCTCTTCAATTTCGGATAAAAGAATATGATCTTTGGAGCCTTCAAGTCATTTCTCTTCCAAATATTTTTTCATGGAATGGTCCAACTTCCAATCTCAATCCACATCTATTCTTTTCACAAAATTTGGAAGCCTCCTGTGCCCTAAGAGTTAAAAGTATTTCTACGGACAGCTGTTCTAGGACGCATTAACACAACGGACATGATTAAAAGAAGAAGACCTTATATGGCCCTCTCCTTAATGGTGTGTTCTTTGTAAAAGGGAATGTGAATCGATAAATCACTTATTCATCCACTGTGCGTATACCAAGAGCATTTTTTCTAATGAATTACGATCAAATTTTATTAGAAAAAAAAAAAAAGCAAACATAAAAATAGAACAGCTCAAAAAGCTGCAAAAACAAGCCAGGAATGGAAAAACTACATTAACAATGTATGTTGGGGACCACATGCAGGTATACAAAGTGCATTTGAAATTTCTTTTTTATGAGCTTTTCTCAATCTTGGATGATGCCGGAGGAGATGGTGGCTTTGTTAGACCAATGGAATAGTGGGGGGCATGTGCTTGTGTGGGGAGAGGTTTTGGGCTTGTTTGATTCATGAGGTTTGTTGGGGTATTTGGAAGGAAAGGAATATTAGAGTTCCTGAAGATAAACATAGAGGCCACAATGAAGTTATTGATTCAATTCTCAAGGAGTTCGGAAGCTGGATCCTGCTCATCAAGGAATTTAAAGGTTTCACTATGGTTATGTTCATGGGAGAGTGGACAACCATAATGCACCTCATGGTTCCTTCTTCAAAGAAGGTTGTTGCACATTGGCATCCTCCTCAGCTGAACATCTTAAAGTTAAACTTTGATGGCTGTTCTAAAGGTAATCCGGGGTCGGGGGGATATGGGTGTCTCATAAGAGGCAATCATAACAAGGTGCTAAGAGCTTTGTATGGTCACTTGGGCTCTTGTGATTCCACGAAGGATGAAACTATGGCGCTTCTAATGGGTCTCAGAGAATTGCAAAAAATGGAAGTTCAAAATTGCAATGTGGAAGGAGATTCAGCCACGGTCATTGGTTGGGCTAGGGGCAAGGGTGATGGTTCTTGGTGTTTAACTATTTGCATGAGATATGGGAAATCTCTAAGCTGATAGATATCTTTTTTGCTCATGTCCCAATGGATCAAAATTTGTTGGCTGATAGATTAGCCAATTGGGGGTTGATTATATGTCTATTTTTATTGGTGTTGATGTTCTTGATAGTTGCCTATAGGCGTTAACCTTGTGTTGTATTTTCTGCTTTTTCTTTTTTTTCTCTTTCAATAAAATTAATTAATTATAAAAAATAAAAAAAAGATATTGCAGCAGCATCTAAATACTGCAATTCAATAGATGGAAAACTAGTGAAGAAGAGGCTGGGCATTAATTGAGGATTGGTCCAATGTATGAGTGGTTGTGAGGGAAAGAAAGAGAAATTGGAGGAAGAAGATAGAATTTTGTTTGGAGCTGACGGTGAGGTCATCAGTTGATGTTAAAGAGGGAAGTGGAAGAAAGTGGAGAACAAAAGTTTGAAATGACTTCATATCAAAAAAAAAAAAAAAGTTTGAAATGACTAAAAATACCCTTTTATATTGAAAAGTTGGGGCACCTTTTGTCCAAAACAAAATGGGCATGATGCTCATCTTCCCTAATCATTGGGCATGTTAGCACACACACACACACACACATTTTGCCACCCTTTAAATTTGAAAATTTCACTAAATTCTCTGAAATTGTGAACCATGATTGTGACAAGAGCTGAACATTTAATCCCTCTTTCTGCTCAAGCTTCCAAATGCTATGCTGCATTTTTGGGCCTTCAGATTGCTTCGAGCATGGCTGCCAGCCAAATCATTTTGGAAGGAGATTCATTGAAGGCAGCCTCATGGCTGAAAGATGATCCCTCAAACTGCCAGTGGCAGTTAGAACTCTTATTAAAAATAGCCAACTCCTTTTAAAAATTTTGAAGAGTTCTGTTTTAACCATATAAAGAGGTCTGCTGATTTGGTGGCTCATCACTTAGCTCATTAATAAACTATTCAGAGAAAGACAGGCACATGGCTTTCCTCTCTTCCCAGGTGGCTGGAAAAGCCGTTAGCTTTTGATTCTTTGGCACCTGATTCTGCCTCTATGTTTGCCTGATCTTTGATCGGTATTCTACCCAATATATATATATAGCAAAGTTATATCACAGCTTCCATGGAGGAGGAAGTAGGGAGCACTCATTTAACAAGTGAAATAAATAAACATGTAGACCAAAATTACCCCAACAAAATCAGACAGTCTATCAAGCAACACAGTCATACAGTTAGAACCTTGCAATTCAATCTTAATTTTGGCATTGTGTCAAGACATCTAAAGAACATACCGCAGTTGGTTTCCATTCTGAGCTCCACTTGACGGCATTCTGATACCAACAAGGAATGAAAATAAATAAATAAAATCAGATAGATGGCTTTATGTTAACAAAAAAGATAACCAAACATATATACAGTAGGCCTCCTTGTAATTAATGTCTTACAATCAAATAACTCGTATTAATGTAATATATTTAGAAACCAAGTTGGTTCCACGTTTATAACCAATTATTTTTTGAAGTAAACTCATAAAAAATAAATAAAAATTTTCTATATAATGTTAGTTGTAAGAACGCAACATGTGTATATAGATAGACAGGTAACCAAAGATTTCAAGTTACAAGAAAAGAGATGCTAACTGCACTCCAAATTTGAGGAAGATCCAAAGATAAATCATGATATTCTTGTTCATTTAAAGAAATATAATGAACAATGGTGCATGAGCAAGCCTGAGAGGATCAAGCATCACTTGCTCAAAAAGACATTAGAACCTTTTGCAATCCATAAGCTGAAACATACCCTTTTTGTAGGCTACCCTAGCCCCTACTTTTTTCCTAAACCTAGTTATTATACTATGTTAGTTGACATATACTTGGTTTGCTAACCTAAAATATTTTTTTCTTTCATTTTATGAAGCTTAACCTAATGCATATGTACCAAAAAATGGAAGTTGTATGGGAAAAAGTAACTGCACAATATGATGAGGACATCATGGCTGAGAGAGACTTGGGTTATGCTTGGAGTTTATTTTATGTTTTAGTTTAGTTGCTTTGTTTATTTTACACTTAGTTATGTCTCATGTAGGGGAGGGTACAGAATTTTTTGGGTAATTTGGTCCAGAATTGTCTGAAAATGGAGTTTTATGTCTTTTATTGAGTGAAGGGATATATTTTGTAATTTCACTATTTCTTTTAGGATATTTTGGTCCAGAGGATCCCACTTTATGTAACCCTGGTCATGGGTAGCTCTATAAAAGCTATCCCACGCCCCTTTCTTTCAATTATGCAATACATGAGTTTGAGTCCAACGTGTTCCACTTCTTCTTCTTCCTTGTTTGCAGGTTGAAGCCCTCGAAACCCTAGAATGGGACTAGGCCCCCATCTAGTTCAATGCTAGTGGTGGAGGTCACTCCCTCCCCTTAGGTTAAAGGTCTTCTTCCTCTTTTCTTCTTCTTCTTCTACCCTTTATTTACATTTTTTTTTCTGGTTGCTGAAAACTAACCTATTGGAGAAGAATCATCACCATCACCTCCACAGCAAGGTTTTTGTTGATTCATCACTTCCAAGACATCAATAAGGGTTGAACGATCCTGTTCCAAGTGGAAGATTGGCTATAGTTTCTGTTTGAAGGAAGTTACATCAGATTCCTAATGTGTCAGGCGTGAAACAGGTTTTTGAGCAATTTTGGGAGATCGTATACCATACCTAACAGGTAAGTGTTTGGTCTGATTTGAGGCCTCTAGAATTACCCACACACCTGGACAATCCAAGAGGAAGTGGACTCTTACCCAAAACCTCATTCAAATCAAAGTTGTATCAATTTGAATTCAAAGGAGGCGTGAACAGGGTATGCTGGACAGGTTTCACGAAACTGCACACCAACACCTAACGGTTTAAGCTTTGAGTGATGGGATTTTTTTTGGGTGTTCCACACCCCTAGGCGACACCATAGCTGGTGGCTTCCCCTCCAAAAGCTTCACCACATAAAACCCCTAACTTGGGTTTTATAAGCTGGCGGCATCATGGGAGTTCTGAGGCTGTTTCGGTCTTCTTCATATCAATCAATCTCAAGCCTGCACCTTTGCTCATGGTTTGAAGGACTAAATCCCCTAAGACATCAATGAACTTCATTGTATAAAAAACAGGTTAAATACTCTTGGTTGGCATAAAGTAGTAGTTTTGTGGACTGTTGTGGCATAGGATCTGAAACTGTGTGATTACTTTTCCGAACCTCTTCCTAAGGTTGAAACCTAATCTTCTTCGTCTAACCATACTTAAACTCACTCCACATCATATACTTAAGATTTCCATGCAAAATCCTAACACTGCTTGCTATTTCCCCTTTGTTATGGTCATATTTTAGACACTTTTTCACCTATTTAAGCATCAGATTTTCTGGGCAGTCACTTTATCTTTAGCAGATCTTTAAATTAGTTAGAATTTCTTTTACATTAATTAGGTCTCTATGTTGTTCAAGTATTTTGTTGCTTTAACTCTTTTCATGTTACTTTAACTCTTTTCATGCATGATGAATTTAACTTAAAAACTACTTCAATTAGCATGAGAATTGTGCAAGTAGGAATCTAGTTTATTTCTTTTTATTGCCTTAATGATTTTCTCCCTACCTCCTGTGCACACACTCATTATCCTACATGCATACTGCATCACAATAGGTTATAAGTTAAAAGATATTACAATAAAAACTTATAACAACTACTCTCTAATAGCTGATAGAATCCCTTTCCACCATGATTATTAGTTATAGCCTTATATAGGGGGTCCCAATTTAATAGAACTACAAAAAAATATGTCAAGAATTATAATATGACACAACTCAGGTAAAGTATAGAATCAGCGCTGAATAAGTAATGCATATCAAATAAATAAATAAATAATTCACAAGCAAACTATGAGATGCAACAAAGATTGTAAAAGGCTTATGAAAGATGCAGCCAAGATGTCCTTAGATGTGAACAAAAGCTTACGGAGAACCAAAGGATGTCGCTTTTTTTTTAATGAATAACTTGAAGAGTTTTTAAAATAAGGAAAGATAAAGTACAGCTAGAAGATTAGAAAGGGAAAAAAAGAAAGACATATCATCACATTCTTTTTCAATATCTTCCTCTAACCCAATTGTAAGCACTTCATTCTCCTAGCTTGTTTTTCTTCCTTTCCCTCTACCTTATCAGCATATACAACTTGCCGGTTAGGGCATTGGGAAGAGAAATGGACATGTCCATGAAACTTGAAACAGTAGATGATGAGGACATGGGAGGCAAGGTGGGACCCACACATTGGCCTAGTGGGGTCCACACATGAGGAACGTGGAACTGTGGAAGACACAAGGAGGGACATTTGTTCTTGAATCAAGAGAGAGTTATGTTTCTTTATAAGTCCTTATTAGAATCTTTTTACTGTGTTATTTCATAATTTATGAAGTATTAGAGTTTAGGATATATTGGGGATTATTATTTTTGTTTTTGGGCAAAGTATGCAGCACTTTTTTTTTTTTGAAAGAGATAAAGTAATTTTATTCAAACACGAGAGAAGAAGGCTGCAACAACAAAAACTACATACGGTGTACAATGACCTCCTCCCAATTAAATATTCATGAATCATAAGGGGGGCCATTCTTGTTGGAGGAAGCAAAAAGCCAAGAGTGAATCTTTGAGAGGGTATTATCTAACACCTGTCTAGGCTGACTTTGGGTACCCTCAAACAGCCTCCTATTTCGTTCCTCCCAAACTGACTACGAGAAGGCTGCCGGAATAAGGCACCACATCTGTCAGCCCAACAAACTCATCCTCTACTTCTTTGGGAGGGCCAACATTCAAGCAGATGTCTCATAGAGTCTGTCTGAACCCACTTTACTCCAAAGTGGGCAATGAAGTAATTCCATAATGGACCAACCCATGGGCAATGCATGAAGAGATGGTCTGAAGATTCGCCTGCTGTTTTACACAAACAACACCAGTTTGTAATCCACATCCCTGGGCTAATTAGATTATCAATCGTGGGAGCTGGATTCCGCCACACTTTCCACATAAAGAAGGAAACTTTTTGCTAAATTTGGGGGTTCCACACGCACTTCCCAGGAAAAAGATCCGGCTTTGGAGGCCTAAGCGCATCAAACATTGACGCGACCGAAAGTCTTTATTAGACTTAGGAAAGAGTCCTTTATTAATAGTTTTTATTTCATTTTATTTTGGTTTTTTAAAAAGAGGAATAAACCCATGTACATGACAATGACTGATTATTGAATTAAAAAAAATTCTGGGTTTTTCCTTCTCACACGAGTGGATGCCTCCTTCTCCAAGCTCTCATGCCTAGCTTAGAGCTTGGTTAGGGATTAACCAAGCGTGGGTCAGGGATTTTCCCACAAGGTATTACCTTCTCTATTCTCCTTCTTTTATTTTCTTCTTCTTTTCTTCGTTCTTTTTTTTTTTTTTTTTTTTCAAATTGTTCTTTGTTGTTCTCTGCAAATCACCATTAAAGAACTCCAAGATTCTTCCAGAAACCTTCTCTTCATGAGTTCTCGGAACCCAAACCCTGCAACCAGGCTGTCCCTCCATTCCTTTCTGGGTTTTCTTCTCAAAACCTCAGAAAACCATCCCAATAACCTTGTGGCTACTCTATCCTTTCCTTTCCTAAAATATTCTTCCTCAAGAAGCTTACCTGTCTTAAGTACAGACCCTGCAACACCCTGCAAGCTCATTCTCATAGACTTTCTGGCCTGAAACTTTAATTCCCAGACCATATTAATCCATAGGCTGTCTTTATTCCCAGGAATTACCTATTAATTGCTTTCTTTTCTTGACCTGCTTCGGTCTTAGATTAACCACTGTCCACTATTTGCACCCAGACTTCAGTCCTAATCTTCCATCAAATCTGTGCAATAGCAGCATGCTTATAACCCATTAAAACTTCTACTATACCATCCCTGGAATTACTTAGCTATTGCACCATATATAACAGGCCATTCACCACCTTCTTGAGTAAATACCACAGTGGCATCTGCCCCACTTAACAGCCCCATAATCAATATCTTTGTTTACCCTTCTAAACCCTTTATATCAGCCTCTGTCTCCCTTTAACCCCAGGCCATATCAGACCCTTGTAATGACTCTTGTGATAATCCCAAGCCACCCTAGCACACACTGTTTAGCATTGTTTAATGATCTGTCCTAATCGTAAACCTGACCATAGATCCTGCTGTGTTGGCCTATTTTATTTATCCAGATTTAAACCCTGTCTTAATCACAAACCTTGCTGATTTTTTTATTGGAATGAACCCAGACCTGCTACTTCCCTTTGACCTCATACTCTGCTGTTTTATACTAAGCACAGCCCTCAGTCCAGCCATATGCATTATATAACCTGCTGTAACTGTGGATTACTCTGGCTCTTTAATCATTAGTCTGTCACAGCCTCATCCAAACAATTCCTTTATTCACTTACTATTTCAACCTTATTCTAAACCTTTCCAAGTCATATGCTGCATCAGTGGAGGTCTAACTAAGCTAAAGAGTTAAAACCTACGCTTCTTTGTAAGCATGGAGGGGTAGAACTATGAGTTGGTCATGTCAGGTGACGAGGACATCAGTCAACGTGGCAGCAGCTTGAGGACTTACAGCATAAGAGGAGAGGACCTATCACCCTTTGGATTGAGTAGAGATTTGAAAGAGTACACGTGCCACGGCTGGAAATGATTTAGAGCACTTTTAGTGCTGTTTTATGTGTGGCCGTGTGGTCCAATTTTGGGGCAGCATGTGCCCTTTTATTGTTTTGTAATTTTATGTCTTTAGATAGGTTAGCATCCATATTTAGTTAGGATTGGGTGTTGCAACATTATTATTTAGATTAGAGGTCCTTAGTTGCAAATAGTTTATGATTTGGAGTTTATTTGTAATAGGGAGTTGCTATTTTTATTATAAGTTTATTGTTTCTAAAATTAGAAAGTTTTGTAAGGGAACTTAGTGCTGGTCATGGGCTACATAAGGAGGGCCAGCCACATTGTTTTGGAGATGTCATTTGAATTAAATTTTCAGGTTTTTGGCTTGCACAAATTGGGTTGCTTCTTCAAGTTTCTTCTGCCAAACTTCAAGCCTAGGTAGGATTTTCCTAGGCTGTGGGGTAGGGTTTTCTCCACAAAGTACTTCTTCTTCTCCCTTATTTCTTCCTTCTTTATCGTTCTTTCTGTGTTTTCTGCAAACCAGCCAATCAAGATTCAAAACTGCATTAAAGTTCTTTAAGAAAAACAAAACACCACTCTTAATCATTTTCCTCCACAAAACCCTATTTCTCCATTAACCAAACCCATCATCCAGACCTAATACACCCTTCCATTAAAGTTTCCCATCAAGAACCATCTATTTTTCCAAGTGTAGGCCTGCAGCTCCTTCTCCATAGCCTTTCATTCTTGATTTCTTCAAAAAATCATAACCCTAAACTATTCTATACCCTGCAGCTACATCCTAAGACCCTTTTTTCTTTGTTTTCTCTTCAAGAAACCAGAAATCCCCAAGGCCTATTGTCTGCTGCACCTATAGAATTTTTTTTCCTCTGTGATTTTCAGAACCAAAATAATTCCCCTAAAGGATTACCCCCTGCGGCAACCACAAATCTGAGTACTCATATTTTGAAACGAATTGATCAGCACAAAAGAGGATATGCCAAAATTGATGCAGCACACAATCCAAAGTCCACTGATAGGCTATTAAGGTGTGGGTAGGATAGGAATGAACTCAGGCACAGGTTGTTATATGTGGGTACAGATCTGAAACAGCAGGATAATTATATAGTTTATGGGATTATGAAAGAGCAGATCACAAGCTATTTGGGGACAGGTTAGGGTAATGGACAGCAGGATAAATGTAAGGCTAATGGGTTCAGGATTGATGGAATTTAAAAGTAAAACACAGCAGGGTTTTGTGACAAATTAGGGACTGGGCAGCATGGTATAAGTGGAATAATCTGGTTCAGGACTGAAGTCAAACGGTGAGAGTGCACTAGGTTAAAGGCTGTGAGATGAGGATGTTCAATAGGATAGCAACACTGACACTAATGCTGGGTAAATAGGATCCAGGACAGCAAGGTAAAGGTTCAGATTTACATGGTTTTATAGGGCTGAGAAAAGAGGTTTAATAAGGTGCTAACAGAGACAGAGTATGGTTCAGAACAGAAGCTGAATTAAAGGTGATCAATCAAGGGAAATTTATAGTTTCAGGTCTGCAATTCTCAAGGTAGGCAACCCTAGGGTGCCACAGGGTATATGATTGATGAAAAAGAGCTTTTCTTGAGGAAGAAGGCTTACAAGTAAGGTGACCACAGGCTATGGGAGATGTGTGATTCTTTGGTTAGAAGATGGGTAGTATGGTTTTAGAGGTGGGAACAATGGAGGAGAAGGCAAAACCAGAGCTGGGACAGGTGGTTTACAGTTTGTATGTTTTCAAGAAACAATATAGATAGGTTGTTGAAGTTGTTTAATAGACTTTATCGAAACCAGAAAACTGACACAGCAGGTAGCAAGGGAGGGAGAAGAAAAGGAAAGAAAGAAGAAGATAGAGAACAAGATAGACATCATACCTGTGTGTGAGGTAATCCCCTACCATCACAGCCCTTGGAAATCACCATCCAGGGTTTCAAGCATTAGGTACCAAGCTTGAAGGAATATCTTCACTCGTGGAGGAGAGAAAACAGCCAACTTTATTTCATAAATCTTCATTGAAAAATAAAGAAGGGTAGGGATTATTTTAGAACCCACGACCACCTCTAGGATTTCCC
>JAOXJP010231584.1:0-10607 GCA_025762735.1 Platanus orientalis | reverse complement strand
AGGGGTCAAGACTATGTTGTACCAAGATGCATGGTTTAGAGAACCTAATTGGGCTATGGCCAAGTCTCAGGGTCTTTGGGTCGCAAACCATTGCGACATGACCCTAAGGTAAGGTAAGACCGTAAAAGGTCGGGACAAGTTAAAATGTAGTGAATGGGTAGGTTGACTCGACCCGGTCGCACTGACGTAACAGCCATTACTCAGGTGTTGTCTCTTAGGTAAAGTTCGGGCATTTTATACACTTGAAAATCATAAGTGTATAATCAATCGTACTATAATAATTGGGAAAGTCGAATGAGGTATTTGAAATAAAGGTATCCTAAAGTATGTCTATGGAATGGATTGGTTTGAGATTGGTTTTCATTTGGCTTTCACAGTTCTAACACCTGAAACTCATCCTGACGCCTGTAAACAGGGCCCACAAAGGTGCCTAAGTACGTGGATGAATCTCGAGGTGCTAGTTGCCTGTGTATAGGCTTTAGAAAAGGTTAGGGTTCACTAGGGTGGGTCCCAGATCCCAACACCTGAATTTTTCCAATGCCTACATTTTCTGTCAACACCTGAGTTTTAACTAATTAAAAATCAGGTGTTGGATTCGGACACCCTGTACTTCGGGAGGCATATCTCTCTCCACAAAATTCGAAATTGAGCGTGGTCGGTCAATTTGGAAAGCTGAGAGAGATATTTTCAACTATATATAATAATCCTATGCTTGACTAACCTTTTTTTTAAACTGACGCATGTTTAAGCTGTCAATGCCTATTTTTTAGGATTTGGACAATTTGTATTCCAGAGGACATATCTCTCTAAAAAAAATCAGATTTGGGTGTGGTTGGTCAATTTGGAAAGCTGAGAGAGAGATATTTCCAACCATATATGATAATCCTATACTTGGTCTAACACCTGATTTTCATACGCCATATTTCTTAATGCCTATTTTTTAATTCCCTTAAAAAATAGGCATTAGGCCTGGGACCAAAATCCAACAACCCTTTTTTAGCCATTTGGACCCCTTAGGGGTCTTCAAAAATTCTAAAATTCTAAAATATGGCATGCTAACAGGAAGTATATATATGAACAACATATAAAAAATTTAGCTCAATATCATGCTTATAAAATTCACAGTAAAATCAGTAAATATTCTCCAAAATTGGGTCTCAAAAGACCCATTTTTTTGGGTCTGTTTAGGGGGCCATTTGAAGGACTTTCATAGCATAAAAAACTACCAAATTAAATATAGAACTACCTCTATATGTCTATTACAACATAGTTAAAATTCAGCTTAAGAGACCTTACACAAAAATCAAACGAAATTCAGCAATAAAACTGGTTAAAAATAAGAGCACCTTATACCCGATTTTGAGCAGAGCTCAAGCATAAATTGGGAAACATAATAGTTGTTAAATATCATGAATTGAAGTCTAGAACATGAAAAGGGGCTGGGGTTAGGCTTACCTTGCCAAGGATTGGGATAGATTTAGGGTTTTTCTTCTTCTTCTTCTTCCTCTTTTCCTCTTTGATTTGGGATTTCTTCTTGCCAACCCTCTTCACCATGAATTTGGAGCTATTTATAGCCCCAAATTGGTTGATCTAAGGGTGGAAAATGGGATAGAGATCAAGGGGATCAAGAGCTAGGATGATCCTTATCTTAGATTTAGTGTAGAGCTAGGATTTAATCTAAAACCTAATGGGTGGAGGACTAGGATTAAAGTACGTGGGAATAAGGTGGACGGCTGAGATTAGGTTGGCTGAAATGAAATGGATGGTGGGGATGGGTTTGTGTTTGTTTGACATGGATTGGTGAGGTGAAAGGGGGTGTGGGAGATGCCCTTTGAGGCAACACCATTTGTCACCCTTTTTAAGGGTGTGAGCGTTGGATGCTAGATGGGGGGAGGTGATTTGAAACTCACCTAGGGGATCTAAGGGAGGTGTGTGAGAGAGAGGATTAAGAGATTCCAATCTAAGGGGTGTAGGGGATTAGCTAAAGATATGAATGCATTAAATACAAAATATCCTACTTTAGCTAATCCTCAAATAATATACTAATTTCTGATTTTTCGAACTCTATCACTACTGTCACTCTGTGTGAGCTCCCGTGCTTGGATATCGGCCCAGTTAGTGTCATTTTCAGATGTTCCAGATGCTCCGGTCGCTCCGGTTCAGACAGAACCAAATTATAAAAAGGGTAAGGGGGTCAAATCTGGGTTTTTTGGCCAAAAAAGCTCTCAAATGCAATGTTGAAGGGTAAAATGAAATTGATCTTAGGGGAGCCCAGGGGTAGATGCTCCCGGGTCTAGGTGGTTCACAGCTTCTGATTGTGTAGGATTATGGTACCCAAGTAGGAAATTAGGTCAAAAACCATTTTTCGAACGATTTGGTAGATTTGTACAGGGGATGTTGCTGGTTCTTCTATAAAATTCTGCCTTGGGTCATATCTGGGGGATTCGAAGTTCGAGGAGTCTCAAAGCTATAGACATTGACAGATCGATTATTGGATTCTCGAGGAGTTACCAGGAGCTTTCCGAAGCAAAGTCACTTGAATAAATTAGGTTTCTGTAGCTGCCTAAAGCTGAGTGGAATTGAATGAAAAATCATTCCCTGAATCAGGGGTTCATGAAATTTTATTGAGGACAAGCAAGATTCTTAAAAAATGGCCCTGACCTTACTACATTCTAAGCTCGGGAAAACTTTTAAGGGCATTTCCCGTGCCAAATACAGACAAAACGTGTTTTTTCCAGGTTTGGGCAGAAATGACTGTTTAGACCTTAGATTTTTTTGTAAATTAGTGTATTTTTGATAGTTTTGAGGCTCTAAATTTACAGTGGTGTGGCCACTGACCATCTGAATTTCTGATTTTTGGTGCTCTCTTAGGAGTCGTTCGAGCACCTGATTTTTCATAGTTTTTAAAGTATTTGAGGGAATCTTGGCAGATGGACTTTACGAAAGCCCTGGCTCCTTAAACAGATTTTTGAAGCCCTCATGATTATGAAGAAATGGACACCGACTGATCCTTATTTGGAGGCCTAGAGAGTATTCTGGCTCAAAAAGAGCAAAAAGTGGGAAAGTAGCCTTTTAACCTTTTAAGGAAGATTTGAGATTTTATAGAGGTTTGAGACTTTAAACTTTCTATCTCAGACCTAAAGATTTGAAGCTAAGGCCAAGGCCGAGGCATGGCCACTGATTTTTCTAGATTCGGAGATCGGATGAATCTTCGAGGGTTTTGTAAGGGTCATTTCTTGGTCAGGGTTATCATAGATTGAGAGATTGGCTATTGCCGTTCTTGAGCAGTGTCTGACCTGTGAGGGGTCCTTTGAAGAAGAGAGACTAAGGGGTGCATAGGTTCTGAAATTACACCATTTGGACCACAATAGAGGCTCCAGGGGTCCTTTGAGGGTCCAAGGGTCATTCTCTGAGAAGAAAGGGTAAAATGGTAATTTTTCACTTGAGGGTCGAAAAAAGTGAAAATATGAATTCTTTGCCTGTGATGCTTCATGACAAGAAGGCTTATGTAGGCTGAGAAATTTAGTGATCTGGATGACAAATAGTGAGTATTGAGATTTTGAAGGCAGAAGGGTAAAATGGTAATTTTTCTAACTGTGATGCTTTACTAGAGAAGGCTTACAGGAGGTGAAAAACTTATTTATGACTTGAATGGGTTCTAAAATGTGGATCCTCAAAGTCTCATTGGTGCTTTTGAGTGAAATTAGGGTTTGTCTTGAAATGGTGCTTTTTGGGCCATAATAAGGTTCTTTGACTGATTCATTTGTGATTGGAACATCTGAAAAGACTTCTTTGGGAATTCCTAACTTCCTAGAGTCCAGGGTTACTCTTCCTAAGCCAAGGGTGCTTAAAGTCTTGATGCCTAAATGTTGTTATGCTGTCCTCATGCTTTCACATGATCCAAGTCAAATTTGGGTGTTGACAGCTTGTTTGCATTATATTCCAATAATAAATATAATGAAACAAGACTCTCTAGATAAAATATTCGGGTTTGCATCGTTGCAAACACAAGGATGTCCTTATTTAGCATTTTGTAGTGCGTACACCAACGTCTGCTGACAATCCAAGGATGTGGGTTATAAAGCATGTGTAAACTTGCTGCCAACCATTGAAGTGAAATCTAAGGCTATAACTCCATCAGATCATGATATGGATCCAATCAGGGCAAGTGGCCCCATGGGTTAGGTTTCAAATACAGGACCTCCACTTTTTGAGGCATGATATCCTGGCCGACTGCACTACCCCTTGGGTTTAGAATAAAATCTTTATTCGATCAATAATCAAAATAAGAGGAATCATATCTCCCATACCACTTTTACCGTGTAACACTTGTACCACAAGACACAAGGGGGTGGGCCCCTTATGTAAATAGTGTATGGACCCTATTCCCTTATGTCTTGTGGTACAAGTGTTACACGATACTAGTGGTACGGGGGATATGGTTCCAAAATAAGAGAGTTCCTCTCTTTAAATAGCTGACACACCCCTTCCTAAAGACCTAGACACTTGACAAAATTTCCAAAAAAACCCTAAAACAAATAAACTAAAAGACCCATATGTCCTATTCTGTTTAAAACATAAACTAATAATCCAAATAACTAAAATTAACTCATAATACAACTCAACATAAAATTCTAACATGTACTAATGTCTCCTCCCCAAGCTATACAAGTATGGGTGCCCCACCTAGGCTTGCGCGTGGCCCCACATGACCTTTGGCAGTGATGTCCACATCAAACATCTTAAAGGTTTATCATAAGTAGGGATTCAAATGAATAGGATTTGATGCGGATAGTAGTACATTCGAATTCGGCTCATTTATTTTCCATGTATATCTGAATTCGATTATTATCTGAGCGGATATTTAAAAAAATGTTCGAATTCGTATTTGTCAAGTTTATTGGATATCGGATAATAATCGGATATATCCGATTATTATAAACAGATATAAGATATAATGGGATATTCGTTGGACAGATATCTGGATATTAAAAATTTTAAAACTTTTTATATGATAGAGAGATAGGGTTTAGTGTAGACCATTGGATTTGTTTAGATCCAATGGTTTACACTCATTCTCTATATATATTTATATATATTAAAAAATATATTGTATATATATATTTATTATATTAGCCAGATATTGGATACGGATAATTAGCCGAATCTTTAATCGGATTCTGATATTATCCGTGATGGATATGTGTGTATCGGTAATTGGTTAATTTATAATCGTATATTTTTTAATCGAACCGATATCTAATCGAAACAGATACATGTATATCCATATTTGCTTTAAATGAATACGAAAATGAACCAGAGTCAGATAATAATTGAATGCTTGCATCTCTAATCATAAGTTGTATTTTCATTGCTTCTTGTATTTAATTTCATCATGATGCAGTAAAGACTTAACTAATTTAATTTGCTGCCTATAATTTGCATTCACATTTGAATAAACCCCTTTATTGAATTTTCATTCTTTAGTTAATTTTTTACAAATTCATTCATCTCATTGATTAATTGAATCAAAATTGAATTATCCATTCAATTAGTTTATTCTTAATTTAAATCATTCTTTATCTAAGATTTGTTGTTCAAACATCATAGAGATTCACATTTTTAGTCTATACAAATATTCAATTTATATATATACTTTGTCAACCTATGTTTTCTTTTATTGTTTATGGTATAACCTCGTTTAATTCATTTTTATTCTTACATGCAACTAATCCATTATGCATATTGTTATGTGAGAATTATCATTATGTTTATTAACTTAGTTATCTTATTTTACTTTCATTTCTATAGTATGTATGTGTAATTGCAAACCATTCTATGTGAAGAAAATATCCAAGATGCAAAAAACATCTTGGTTTCGATCATTGTTATAGAACCAAATTGTTCTAGATTGCATGGATCCACATCTTAGTTTTATTTGGGTGACCATTCAGCTTTCTATTCATAACCAAATTGCTTTAGTTTGCATGGATTCACAACTCAATTTTATTTGGGCGAACATTTAGCTTTCTGTTCACGTCTTATTTTGACTTTTAAGATGTTTTGGTCAACATGATTAGTTTAAGTATATTTATGACAAAGATCTAGATAGATGTGGAGTTGTTAGATGGATAGTGATGGTGTTTTGTGGATGATTAGTGTGTTAGGAGTGTAAATTTAATTGTGGATTATTAGTTGAATTAAATAGGTGACAAGGGAATCACTATTCATCCCATGGATCAAATTATATTACAGTTGTTATGTTGCCAAAATTTTGGTAAAAATGACATGTGAATCTCTCGTCTAGCCTTCATAAAATGAGATAAATGTGATAATAGAGATTGATATTAAATAAACTAATTAGTTGACTATTAAATTATAATAGATTTAAAATAGGTAACCACAAAAACAAATGAAGTGGGTTGCTTAACACCTTTCCCAGTTCATAACCAAACCTCTTACTTAGGGATCTCTACGAGTTAACCAGTTTATTGTGGAGTCAGATATTTTCAAACTCAAAAAAGTGTTTTGTTTTCAAAATGAATGTCTAGTCACATCATTAAAAAGACTCATGGTGACTCTAAGTCAACGTGGGATATTCATGCGATAGGTGAGTATCTTTCCAAAGGGATTTACCCGTCATGTGAAAATCAAGGTCCACACAATCATTTTCTAATAAATTCATGGAACCATTATTGCACTCCATTTTTTTCCCCAATGGGGAACTCTCACTACTACCAGTTTTGGGATCTCATGCCAATTGCACCGGTGGGAATATGTTGTGAAGGAAATTAAAAAAAGAACATGAGCATAATACATAATAGCTCACAAATGGTTTAAAAGATGATTATTAATAATCACAATAATTAATATAATAATTAAATATAATATAATATAATCTAATCTAACCTTATCACAAGCCAAAGGAGTTCAGTTCATTAAGATGGAGGTAAGCTTAGCTCAGCTCACCAAACTCAATCTGGCTAGTTGAAATAGGCCAATAGCCTCGGCCCGGCTTCTGTGCACACAAAATCCGTGCACAATGCGTATCGGGTGTTGAGAACACTCACATCAGCATTGAAAAGTGACTTGCATTTTTTGGGGCACGTGCTTATCACTTTTCGATGCTGATGTGAGTGTTCACAAGCCTCTAAATACGAATTATGCACGGATTTTACGTGCACAAAATCCGGAGTGCAATAACCCATATTATAACATGTTATCTCTATATTTACAATACATAAATATATTTTGTGATTAGATATATAATATTGTAAACTATATATATATATATATATATATATATATATATATATATATATAAAAGAACCTTACTAAATAGCTCAGAACCCTAATCCAATCTATCGTAACCATATCTTTGTGTTCCTAATAATCCTTAAATAGGAGTGGGAAGAAAAAATCTTTGTGTTTAATTATGAACACCTTTTAGATTTACTTTGTAATATGTGCCAATGCCCGATGTTGATGCACTTAAGATCTTTTATAGCCATGGCGCTTGCTGTAACCGTGTAGTGACAACCAGAGTGATGTGTGGCAGGAAAAAAAAGACAATAAATTCAACAAATAGATGACCTATCCAGGATTTGGTGTCCAGGACACCAGGTGATTCACATGGAATAAAATGGGCAGGGTTTAGATGAATTTTCAAATTCCCACCCATTTTATTCCAAATGAAGGCACTTGGTGCCCTGGACACCAAATCCTTGACATGAAATTTCCTCTCTTAAAAATCAGATTTAATTGAATAATTTGAAATGGTTTTATTGCCCCTAATTTCCAATTTATTATCCCTAATAATAGGAAATGACTTTATTTGAATAAAAACATTGGATTTTCAAACTTTAAATGCCTTGAAAGTTTAGTAACATAGTGACGGTCTCCATAAACTCTGCATCATCTTCCATTCTCCTCAAGGTCTTTGGAAAAAAGGCAAGCTGCAATATCCACACTCCCTTTAACCGGTCCAGGAAAAGCCATCATCTTCCCATCAAACGTGTTTGCGCAACCGGTGTGTAGTGCAACTGGCCTTCCCCAACCAAAATCATTACCATACGCATTAGACCTTGGTGAGCTCCCTGTGATCAAAGAATTAGATGCTAACTTATGTGAAGATTGAAATTCAGGTTTCTTTATCCAAGATTGTACAGAACTGTGCAGTATTGCATCACTGTGTGATGCAATCACCTGGTTCAACAGCCAAGCACCCCACCCTGGTCCTCGTTCAATTAACTCCCCTGCCTTAGTAGTCGCCGTCACTATCTGAACCAAGTTTCCAAAGTACTCTTCGGGCAATGGTGGCTGTTGAAGAAATCAAGAGTATTGCAGAGAAAATCAGAGATGAGAAAGGGAAAATACACAGACAAGAGAAAGAGAAAACGTGAACAGAGAGGTTGGCCAACGCACTTGCACAGGTGCCTGACTCCTCTATATATAGAGATCAAGAATCATTTACATCCTAACCAATACGGTTATAGCTACAGTTGTATACAGTTCTAACAATTTAATATCCTGTTCTTGTTTACAGGTGAAACAACCAAGGCTGACGTGTCTACTGCTGCATGGGCTTTATCATCCCCCCTCAAGTTGAGTAGGGGAGAGCAAGCGAAACTTGGACCTGAAGAATGTAAATTTCGGTAGACACAATGATTTTGTAAGAATGTCTGCTTGCTGTGTGTCGATAGGAACATAACAAACTAATAAAATTTGTTGCAGAAGTTTTTCCTTAATGAAATGAAAATCAATATCTATATGTTTCGTCTTCGAATAAAAGACCGGATAAGAAGCTAATGCTATAGCAGACTTACTGTCGCTCCAAATAACTGGGAGACCCGAGATAGGAAGTCGGAGCTCTTGAATAACATGTGAATCCAACCAAATTCAGTTGTAATAGCAGCGAGTGCATGGTACTCAACTTCGGTGGAGGAACATGAAACTGTAGTCTGTTTCTTGGATGACCAGATGATTGAGTTATTCCCAAGGTATGTACAATATCTAGAGGTGGATTTAGATCATGTAAATCCCCAGCCCAATCAGCATCGTAATAACCGTGAAGAGCTAAAGAACCCGGAGTGTAAAGCAAGGAAAAATTCTTAGTCCCAGCCAAGTATCTCAAAATCTTCTTCAAGGCCTAGAAATGAGACATACATGGTCGGTGCATGTGTTGGCAGGTTGTGTTAACAATGTATGTGATATCCGGGTGCGTGATGGTAATGTATTGCAAGGCCCCCACTATACTTTTGTAGAAGAAAGGCTCTTCATACGGTGGATCATCTACAAGTCGAACTTTCTTAGTGGCTGTAGGTGTTGGAGTAGAGTTACAAGTGCCCATGCCAGCTTTTTTGTAAGAGCTTAGTAATGTATGATTGCTGAGAAAACAACACTCCAGAAGATGTATATGTAAAGTCTATTCCCAGGAACTGTTTCAATGGACCAAGCAATCTCGTGGCAAATTGAGGCTTTAAATTGGAAAGTAGTGTAGAGATAAATGTAGAATCGTTGCCCGTTAGCAGTATATCGTCAACGTATACCAAAAGAATAGTAATGGAAGTTTTGGTATGTCTAAGAAACAAAGAATTATCGCAATGACTCATTCAAAAACCTTGAGTGGTAAGATGGAAAAACGAGAATACCACGCCCTTGGAGCCTGACATAATCTATATATAGCTTTCTTAAGTAATCATACATGATCTGGAAATTGAGAATTAATAAAGCCTTGAGGCTAGGCCATATGAATCTGTTCGGATATATTACCATGAAGAAATGCATTTTTTCACATCTAATTGAAAAATCTTCCAAGAAAAACTTAATGCAAGAGAAATTACTAGTCACACTGTTGTCATTGTAATGACAGGGTTGAAAATCTCCTAAAAATCGAGCCTAGGTTGCTCACTGTACCCATTAGCTACTAAGCGTGCCTTATGACAAACAACATGACCTTCAGAGTCCCGTTTCAAACGAAACACCCATTTGCACCCTAAAATACGTTGATTAGAAGACCGAGGTACCAAGACCCATGTGCCTTGATTTACTAAAGCAGTGTATTCCTCTGTCATAACATAGCGCCAATAGGAAGATTTAGCTGCTTCTCTGTAGGATGAAGGCTCAACTTCAGCTGTTACTTGAGCTTCAAGGTAGAGTTTAATCTTCGGTTTATAAATTCCATATTTGGATATGGTGGTCATTGGATGCCTATTGCTAGTAGGCAAGGGCGCAAGAGTAGTAGACAGAGCTGCTGAAATGGTTAAAGTGGGCTGAATATTAGAGCTAGGAATACGGGTAAAAATAGGTTCACTGGGCGAAGAAGACGTGGCAAAAGTATTTGACTCGGCAGATGGAGATATGGTATTGGGTGAATCCAATAGCTGTGAGTGAAGATGAATATTGTTTGGTGGAGATAAGGTGTTTAAACTTTGAGAATTAGATACATGTGGAACTGAACCACTTAAAGGAGGTGACTTAGATGGCTGAAAATCAGGATGTGTATAGAGTGATTGACTTGGATTATGTGAGAACGAATCTCATGAGAACCGTGAAAACGGCACCAGAGGGGCTGACGCATCAATACCGAAAAGTGATTTGCACTTTTT
>JAOXJP010231583.1:0-10607 GCA_025762735.1 Platanus orientalis | reverse complement strand
TTTCTTTTCGATATTTCCGACATTTCCGATATATGTCTTATTTTGGCCCGACCGATATTTCCACCAACACCGACATTTTGAACCTTGATTTGGATTCAAGGCTATCCACCTTGGTGAGTCTAATTTTTGATAGATTGCCGATAGAAACTCTTATTGTATGTGAGTTCACATCCATGCTATTTACTATTGGATTCTTTACAAAAGCAATATTAAGTTTTGTTAGCAAATATAAGGGCCGCCTGAGCGCCTTTCAAATCTTTTGAAATCAAAGACATTTCAACAAAATTATACTAGCCAGTCATGGTGGGTTGCATTCATGTCATAAACTTTTTGAAGTGCTTTGGATTCTTGTATTCCTTCTGTGCATAAGTTTCGATTTATATGTAGTATATTTTTTTGTTAAATGAATTTATATCTTGTTTAGTAGAATAATTGCTTCTATATAATGTTGAACCAAACAAGATTCTGATTATGGATTCTCATAATCACCTTCTAAAAATAGGATATCCAAACCAGATTTTGATTTTCAAAATCATTTTTCATAATCTGATTATGAAAATCCATAATCATAATCAGTAATCAATTTTGAGAATCCAAACCAAACGAAGCCTTAGACACCTTTAGTGCACAATATTCTAGGAACCTCAAAACACATTTCCGATCCCACCATTGCAACCGAAAGGTCCAAAAACCACTATAGGATCGTTGCAATTCAGGGTCCGCAGCCTGCGAATCAAACATTCATAGCATGTCGCACTAAGGGACAAAAGAGCAAGTTGGCAACACATCAATGACGCATAAGGGCATCAATGACAATATGACGTGTCATGCATGCCCTTTTCCATCAACGACATGTCATACATGTTATTTTCTATCAATGGCACATGCCACATGGCATACCTTCATTGCACCACAAGTCCCCATATTTTGATCAAGAAAATCTACTTGTTGCACTCGTATCGGCTATAGCCAACTAACTTTGACCAACCTACCAAACACCGCCACATGCCCCCCCATTGGAAACACCCCCAAAACTCACACAAAAGACTAAAATACCAATGGACACATGTCCCCACCTAAACACCTCACTTTCCCAAGCTCTAAGATTGCAATAAGTGTCACTAATCTAAAGTCTTATCCCCACCTACCGTAGTCCTACTTGTAGACCTTTTTTGGACCCACTCCCTCCAGGCAAAAGGGGACTCTCAACAGAGAGAAGGGGGAGATTCTTCTTTAAAGAAACCCTAATACCAATGTCCAAGAGTTCTTTTTTTAAAACCTCAACATCCCTTATGCCTACGCAGATCATCCCAAAACCTTTAAAGAAACTTCTCCCGTATTTAGTGAAGCCCCTACCCACTGGCTTGTGATTCTTACGCCCATGACTCCTATTGTTACCCCCCCCCACTTTTTACTTAATGCACATATCATGACTCCATCACTCTTAACTCCCTTTTACCCATCTTCCATTCTGATTCGGTCAAAAAATTAGTCTCTCCCATTGCTGCTACAAAAGGGAATCTCATATTGAAATGTGCAACATAAAAAAGAAGCATACAAAAGGGAGATATCTAGAGGCCTTGTCTGTGGGGAGATAGTGCAACTATGCTAGTTTTGAACCAATAACTAACACATTATGGTAACTTGCATAGGATTAACTTAGGTTTAAATATTAAAGAAATACATGACTTATTTCAATTCTTTTTGGAGTTCTATACATTTTGCAAATTTGATAATTTACCTAAGTTTATTGGGATGTGTAGTTATGATAAAGAAGGTGTGGTATTTATATAGATAAATATGAAGCATTGAGTAGACAGCGATGATGTTTTGTAGACGATTGATATATGTAGAGTGTCTTTTTAAACTGTTGACTTGACATGGGGATCACTATTCATCCTTTGGGGTCTATATTACAGTCGTTATGCTATCAAAATTTTGGTAGAAATGGCATATGGATTCCTTGCCTACTCTCTATAAAATGAGATACAAGCAATGGCACATCTAAACGCATACACTATAAGGATGGGTATTAGAACACATGTATGAGAGAAGTCACCCTAAAAAGGTGGGTGCGTTGGAGTACCTAACACCTACCTCAACCACAACAAAACAGCTTACCTTAGTCTCTAGTCAACCAGATTAGTACAGGAGTCTGACAAACAAGACCTGTAGGTCTAAACTTCTTTTCCCCAAGAAAGGAGATTGGTATCCAACTCCATCAGTAAAACTTGAGTTAGTGACGACTCCCTAGAACCTTAGAAATATGTCAGTCTAAAGATTCTTAAGAGGCCCGGTTGGGATGCGAATCCCGATGCCCATAGAATGGCATGTCCCATAAGATGCAAGTCCATTCACACATGTGCCCACACCACAAATATTTGCCCCCACGACGAAATGAGAGAGGGGTGCAAATTCTCTGATGTCCACAGAATGGCGGTTCCACTAGCGAGTTCACTGTTTGATCTCTCAGTATATGTGTATGTTATACCCCTCCTTGAAATGTCTGCCTATTTGTTTATTACCTCATTCAATGCAAGGAATCGAAATAAGTCATGTATTTCTCTAATATATAAACCTAAGTTAATCCTATGCAAGTTACCATGATGTGTCAGTTACTTGCTCAAAACTAGCATAGTTGCACTATCTCCCCCATAGACAACAGGGCACCTAGATATCTCCATTTTTTATGTTTCCCTTTTATGTTGCACATTTTAATACGGGATTCCCTTTTGTTGTAGTAATAGGAGAGGCTTTAGCTTTTTAACTGAATCATAATAGAAAATGGGTAAAAGGGAGTCAAAAGTAACAATGAAATCATGGTATATGCATTAGATAAAAAAAATGAGGACAAGAAGAGTCATAGGCATAAGAATCACAAGCCGGTGGGTAGGGGCTTCATTAAATACAGGAGAAGTTTCCTTAAGGGTTTTGGGAGCCATCCGCATAGGCATAAGGGATGTTGGAGTTTTAAAAAAAGAACTCCTAGATGGTATCAAGGCTTCTTTAAAGAATAATCTCCCCCTTCTCTCTCTTAAAAGCCCCCTTTTGCATGGAGGGGATGTGATCACTTTTATAGACCAAAAGAGGTCTACAAGTAGAACTACGATAGGTGGGGGTAAGGCTTTAGATTAGTGACATTTGTCGCGATCTTAGAGCTTGGGGAAGTGAGGTGTTTAGGTGGTGACATGTGTCCACGGGTGTTTTAGTCTTTTGTGTGAATTTTGGGGGTGTTTCCAATGAGGGTAAAGAATTTAGACCAATGACATTTGTCACAATCTTAGAGTTGGGGGAAGTGATGTGTTTAGGTGGTGGCATGTGTCCACGGGTGTTTTAGACTTTTGGGTGAGTTTTAGGGGTGTTTCCAATGGAGGGGGCAACATGTGGCAGTGTTTAATAGGTTGGTCAAAGTTAGTTGGCTGCAACCAATATGAGTGCAACAACTCAATTTTCTTGGTTAAAATATGGGGACTTAAGGTGCATGGAGGTATGCTATGCCATGCCATGTGGCATGTATCATTGATAGAAAATGGCATGTATGACATGTCATTGATGTCATATAACATATGACATGTCATTGATGGCAAAAGGCATACATGACACGTCATAGCATTATTAATGCAGAAGTGTGTCATTGATGTGTTACCAACTCGCTCTTTTGTCCCTTAGTGCAACACACTGCGAACGTTCTATTCGGAAACTGTTGACCCTCAATTGTAACAATCTTATAGTGGTTCTTAGGGTTTTCAAAACTTCTAGTCGTAATGATGGGATCGGAAATGTGTTTTGAGGCTCCTAGAATGTCGTTCCCTAAGGGTGTCCAAGTCTTGGGAAATGTGTGGTCTCAAATTAGAGGAGGAATATGGTAGAATTGGCTCCTGGGCTCTTCATAGAAGTTGAGGCCCTCGAAGCATTGGTTACTTGGTCTAATCGTCTTGTATTTCTAATTTTGGGTTTTGGAGTTAGTTGCAATCACAACTTTTTGCAACTATTGTGGTGGGTTGCGTAAGGGGATAATGGCCGAATTGGTTTTCAGGCTCTTCTCAGGAAATGAAGCCCTTGGGTTTTTGGTTAGGTTGGTTTGGCTAGTTTGTATGTAGGATTCTCTGGTTCCTAAGTTATGTGTACTTGTAGCTTCCCACAATGTTACGGTTTTGCTGAACGTGGATCGCGGAAGGTTGTAGCAAAGGTGTTCAATTTTCTAAACCTATGATTGGGTTGCCGGCTATCGTAAGAGGGTGACTTTGGGTTTGTGGGTGTTTGAGTTGCTGCCCAGAGCTTTGGGATCTACTTGTTTTGTGAGTCAAAATTTGGGTGTTGACACTAGCCTTTCAGACCAAGTCAATTTCAACCTATAAAATGGGATATAACTGCTACTATAATAGTAGCAATCGTAGCCTAACTAGTAACCCCTCTTTCAAAGAAATCCCCACACACTTTGATCTAACCCTTTAACCACATTCTAACATCTTTCATAGAAATCCACTGTGAAACCATCTGGTCCAAGAGCTTCATTTTATTCAACTCAAAAACAAAACAAAAAGAAAAAGAAAAGAAAGCCTTTAATTTCTTCCTCCTCGAGTCTCATTTCCAACCACTCAGCTTGTTGGAGGGAGGTGCTAAGAAATTACGAAAGTGATTGGTCTTTACTTTATGCAGAAAATACAGCTATATGATATGAAGCCTTACGGTGGTACTATATATATATACATGTATACATATGTATGTATGTATATACATATGTATATATATACATATGTATGTACATACATGTATGTATATATATATATATATGTGTGTGTGTGTGGTCAGCTATAGGATTGAGTGCAGACTTTAAAAAATTCAGATTAGGAGATGAATAGAAATGAATAAAAATTCAGTAAATAATAAACTGAAAAATAAAGAGATATAAAAGAGATGAAAATAACTAGGAGACCCAATGGAATCAGCACCACTGGACTCTAGGAATCAGCAGTTTCAAGAAGAAAGGAATCTGGAATCAGTACCAAAACAACATGCAAGGCAGCAAAGAGTTAAAAAACAAAAGAAAAAGAGGAAACAAATGAGAACAATTACATGTCTTATTACAGATCTACCGACATTTGTCCATCCATTTTACTCCTTTGTCAACTCAAGTTGGTTTCTTCAGAAACATCTGATAAAATTGGAACTCGAATTGACAACTGCACATTGACTTGGCTATGGACTTCCCAATCCAATCCTACGAAAAAAGACAGAAAATGTGATGTAGGGTATTTTTGTCCTTAAGATACAAATATATAATGAATAGTTGTATGGGGTGGAATATACACACATACGACACTTTTCCAAATCCTTCTTCTTCTTCTTCTTCTTCTTTTGATCTCTAGGCAAGATATACATCGTATATACATACGACAACTTGGTACCAGAGTGTGGATTACGATCAGCATTGAAGTTGTCACTTCAGAGTCCAAGAACCAGGGCTGACATCAGTGTCCGTACGGCTGACGTCAACAAGCCCGAGGATGTATCAGAGGTCGAAAATTGTATGGTTCAAACTGTGATGATTTATCATGAATTGTGATCATTTTTTGAGAATTATTTTATCAAGTTTGAGGTGTTTTTCGAGTGGGTTTTTTTTTGGGTGGAAATTTAGGTTTTTTCGTTAATCTACTTGAGCCAATCGACTGAGAAATTTTTTCTTCGATTGATCTCAAATGGATGGGTTGTTTTTGGTCTAGGGAGCTATAGGAAGTGGTTGATTGAAGTTTGGTTTGGATTTGAAGGTGCAGCAAATGATTTTCTCCCTGCACTGGTGCCATTTTTAATTTTTTGCTATAGGATCTTGTTATCTTTGACTCAGGTCTACAAAATTGTGTGTACAAGGTTTTAAATGGAATTGATGGCATTATTCATGGAGTTAAAGGCCAGATCTGATCATGGTATATAGTGTTGGTGATACCAAACCTGACGCTGACTTTGTGTAGGGCCGTAGAAATTTTTTTTTCTCAAGAACAACAGTTTGTTGGTCATGTAATCTTGTGGAAAGGCTGTGTAGCCTTTGGTGGTGTAGTAACCAAGGATTAGGCAAATCGTTTTTCTCTTGCTTTTTGGTAGTAGAGACTGTCTCACATAATTTTTTGTCAAGTTGTATCATGTCGGAAGTAAGTCAAAACACGACAACATCTCCAAGTAATGATGTTAACAACCTTAGAGGAGTTGTCAATGAATCCGCAAATTCCCTGATCACCACGGTGCGTCTCGATGGTACAAATTTTCTCGCATGGTCTCAATCAGCCAAATTATACATTACTGGCAAGGGAAAGGCAACATACTTGATAGGTGAGGCGAAAATGCCTAAACCAATAAAGCCAACATTTACGAAGTGGGAAGCTGAAAATGCTATGGTGATGTCATGGCTTCTCCACTCAATACAGCCTAATATTTCAAATAATTATTTATTTTTGCCTACGAAAAAGGGACTCTGTCACTAAAATGTACTCTAAGAGAGGGAACAAGGCTCGGATGTATGATCTACATCAAAAGGTCTCTAAACTGAGACAAGGTGATTAATCTCTTGCGAACTACTACTCTACCCTACGAAGTTTGTGGGAGGAAATCGATTTTTATGATACCTTTAAGGCCCAATGCACTGAAGACGCAACTTTATATACTCAGAAAGTAGAAGAGACTAGGATCTTTGAATTTTTAGTCGGCCTCCACCCAGACTATGAACCCATTCGTGTACTGATCTAAGGGAAGGATCATTTATCATCCTTAGGCGAGGTTTTTGCACATCTATCCCAGGAGGAGGATAGACGTCATTTGATGGTTCAACCCCAACAATCTATAGTTGATCGCTCTACGTTAGTGACCACTTCCTAGCGTGGAGGAGTGGGTCTTTTCATGGCCGTGGTGGAGCCTCACAAGAGGATAGAGATAAGTTAAAATGTGGACATTGTGGTCATTTTCGACACACCAAAGAAACCTGTTGGGATCTCCATGGCTATCCCCAACAAGAGACCTAGAGCCGACCACAGCATGGTGGTCTCACTGGTGGCAGAGCCACAGAGGTGATTTTTGCCCTTTAACTAGATCCAGTGTGCACTTAGTGACCTCGTCTACCGAGCCTGCCTCCACCTCTACATTAGCTCCAGATAGCACTGGTTTTACTCATGATCAAGTTGAAGCTCTCCGCCGCTTCATGGCTAGCCTAGCACCATCATCATCCACCACACCCACAAACTCATATGTCTGGCCAGGTACACATGCATCTACCTTTAGTGCGTCTATCTCTACATCTAGCCCCTCCTGAATTATTGATTTAGGTGCTTCCGACCAATGACAAGTAATTCCACTTTGTTTTCATCATATAGTATATGTTTAGGTCAACAAAAAGTGCGTACAACATATGGTTCTTTATCCCCTATTACTAGAAAAGGGCAATCTTTGTTACTCCATCCATGACCTTAGCATTTGTTCCTCATGTTCCTAACCTTGCTCTCAATTTGATGTTTGTCAGTCATACTACCAACTCTCTTAACTACAGTGTCACATTTTTTCCCTCCCTTTGCCTGTTTCAGGACTTGGTGACGAAGAAGATTTTGGTAGAGGACATGAGGAAGGAGGATTGTACCGACTTGATATGGATTCACCCACAGCTTTCCCTGCTCCACAATTGCAGTTACCTATTTTAGCTTCAGTTCGTGGTAAGAGAACCCAATTATTGCAGTGGCATCATCGACTTGGACATCCCTCCTTGCTTACCTTGAAGAAACTTTTCCTTTATTTCCATCATTTTCATTTATAGATTTGTCTTGTGATATTTGTGAACTTGCAAAACATTATTGAAGTTCTTATAGTTCGAGTAATAATAAAAGTACTTCTCCATTTTCTATAGTTCATTATGGTGTGTGGGGGCCTGCTCCAGTTACTTCTCTGTTTGGCTTTCACTATTTTGTTAAATTTGTTGATGATTTTTCTAGGACTATATGGGTGTACTTACTGAAGTCAAAGAATGAAGTATTATCTATATTTCAACTCTTCCATAAAATGGTTGAAACATAGTTTGATATCAAACTCAAAATCCTTTGCTCTGATAATGGTGGAGAGTATGTTTCTCGTGCCTTCTCCTCTTATTTATCCACTCATGGTATTCTACATCACACTACATGTCCCCATATTCCAGAGCAGAATGGTGTAGCTGAAAGAAAAAACAGTCATCTTTTGGAAGTCACCTATGCTCTTTTCTTTCAAATGAAAGTTCCCAAGGTTTTTTGGGTGGATGCTCTCCTCACTACTGCCTATCTCATTAATAGACTCCCCACTTGTGTTCTTGACTTCCACTGTCCCCTCCAGGTTCTCTCTCCTACCTCCTCTCAATTTCTCATTCTACCCAAGGTGTTTGGATGTGTGTGTTTTGTCCATGTTTCTAAGGCCGATTGGTCCAAATTGGATCCTAAAGCTTTAAATGTGTTTTCTTAAGTTATGCTACAAATCAAAAAGGGTATAAGTGTTATGACCCAACCTCTTGAAGGCTTTTTGTCTCCCTTGATGCTACCTTTTTTGAATCTGTTCTGTTTTTTTTCCCAGACGACCTCCTCTTCGGGGGGCCAACCATGGTAGTGATGATGAGTCCCCACGTCGGATTCCCCCTTATGTGTTTGATTTTAGCAACCCTGCTAATGAAGAAAGTAAAACAGATGAACATAATGACCAGGGGGGAATGATTGTAATAATTCAGATGTCTCAGACCAAGTTACAACTCAGGGGGAGAATAAAAGAGGCACTTCAAAAGATATACAAGTTTATGAACGAAGAAAAGGGAAAATCTCCATTCCTCATGAACCTTAACTAGATTCTTCCTCATCACCACTTGATCAAGGTAATTCTCCAGTCCCATCTAGCTTACACCCCCCTATTGCCCATAGAAAAGGTGTACGTACATGTACTCAACATCCTATTGCCCATTTTGTATCTTATGACTATCTTTCACCCAAGAACAAAGTCTTTGCTCTATTTGTATCCTCTATTTCTATTCTTCGCAGTGTGTTAGAAGCATTATCATAAGAACCCTGGAGAGGAGCTATGGTTGAAGAGATGAACGCATTAGAGAAAAATGGTACATGGGAATTGGTTGAGCTTCCAAATGGAAATTCTACAGTTGGATGTAAATGGGTTTTACTGTGAAGTTAATACCAGATGGAACAATTGACAGATACAAAGCATGTCTCGTTATTAAGGGATACACTAAAACTTATGGTATAGATTACCAGGAAACCTTTGCCCTAGTTGCCAAATTTTGATTTTTGTGGCGGTTAATAAAGGGTGGTCATTGTTACAATTGGATGTTAAAAATGTTTTTCTCCATGGTGATCTACAAGAAGTGTATACGAAAACGCCTCCTGGATTTCAACACCCGGTTACCAAATGCAAGGTGTATAGACTGAAGAAAGCACTTTATGGATTAAAACAATTACCTAGAGCATGGTTCGAGCGATTCAGCAGTACTATGAGAAACAAATGATACTCACAAAATCAGGCATACCATACACTCTTTATCAAACATCAGGGCAGTGGATTAACTGCTCTGATAGTGTATGTTAACGATATTGTTGCGACTGATGATGATATGGGTGAGGTGGAACAGTTGAAGAAGTATCTTAGTCAACAGTTTGAAATTAAAGATTTGGGCCCGTTACACTACTTTCTTAGGATTGAAGTACTCCGCTCAAAGAAAGGAGTCTTTCTCTCTCAGAGAAAGTATGTATTAGATATTCTTGGTGAAGCTGGAATGTTGGGTTGTAGACCATGTGATACTCCAGTTGATCCAAATTGTAAACTGCGAGAAGATGAGGGCGAAAGATTGATCGATGTTGGAAGATACCAACGGTTAGTGGGAAAGCTGATTTATTTGTCCCTTACCAGACCTGACATATCATATACAGTAGGACTTGTGAGCCAGATTATGCATACACTCACAAAAGTTCATTTGGAGGCAGCTTATAGGATTCTCCGATATCTGAAGAGAAATCCGGGAATGGGCCTATTTTATAAGAAAAGTGATGTGATCCGAGTTGAGGCCTATACTGATGATACACTACAAGTAGAGGGGTATACTAATGCAGACTGGGCCGGATCAGCAACTAATAGGAGGTCAACTTCTAGGTATTGCACATTTATTAGTGGGAATTTGGCAGCATGGAGAAGCAAGAAACAACTAATGGTTGCTCGTTCTAGTGCTAAAGCGGAGTTTCGCTCAATAGCTAATGGTATTTGTGAGTTGTTATAGATACGAGGTATGTTATTAGATTTGGGCTTCCACATCCAGGCATCTATGAGGCTATATTATGACAACAAGGCAGCCATTAGCATTGCTCATGATCCAGTGCAACATGACATACCAAATGTATTGAGGTTGATCGTCATTTCATTAAGGAAAAGATTCAGTCCGGACTTATATGCACTCCTTGTGTACAGACAGGAGACCAGCTTGCTAATGTTTTCACCAAGGGATTATCTTCACCTCAATTTCGCAATATTGTATCCAAGCTTGGCATGCATGATGTATACATGCCAGCTTGAGGGGGAGTGTTAGCAATGAGGGTATTATTATAATAAAGGGT
>JAOXJP010231582.1:0-10608 GCA_025762735.1 Platanus orientalis | reverse complement strand
GTTATAACCATTTCCCCACCGGGTGTCTATGTTGGAAAAATTCTGATAGGATGACGTCATGAAAGTGGACAATTCTGTACAACCATAATTTTTGCAAAATTTTAAGGGTTTTTTCGCTAGAGAGATATCTAAACATGAAATTAGAAAGTAGGGTTTCTGTTTAGGCTTATAGAAATATAAAAACTCATATAAAAGATGATATTTTGAAGAAGTTTTGGAAGAGTAAGGATTTTGAAGTGAAAAGAAGAGGAAAAACTAGTTTTTGCAAAGATTTTGGGTTTTTTTGAAGAATAAAGTTTGAAAGGAATTTCGCATCAACTAAGAGGTTGGGGACACTAAACTAACTTCGTTTTTTTTTTATTGCCATAGGTTCCTAAAACTAATCCAAATTGTTTTATAAAGAAGTACTTTATTTTTGTATGGATTTACAACTGTTCTTCACTAGTTTTGAATTGTTTTGAAAGAAGATGAATTGGTTTTGTAATGGACACTAAACTAACTTTGTTTTTGAATGTCATAGGTTCGTAGAACCAATCCAAACTTGTTTTAAAAAAATTATTCAGGTTTTTGAATGGATTTTCAATCGTTCTTCACTAGTTTTGAATTATTTTGAAAGAAGATAAATTGTTTTGTAAATTCTTAGGTTTTATATTATTTAGATTTATATTTTACTTGTTAAGGATTGATTTATTACAAGTTGTAATCCGATTTAAAGTCCCAAATTCTATGATTTTAAAGAGATATTTTTCTGTTTTAAAGAGTATAAGTACATTTAGTTTTGATAATTGTTCCCATAGGATCATAGAGACCATCCTCTTCATTTGTGAAGAACTGTATATGTTATATGATTAAATGATGATCTGAATGTTTTATGTTATTCATGACTATATTATAAATTTGATTGTTTCATAGTTATGTATTTAGGAGGATCAAACAACTATGGTTTAAAATGCTATGAATTTGCTTATATTTTGATATGGATTGTTATATATTTTGTATTGCTATTATAATTGTTGATTATTTTCTGTTATGGTGTTGTGTTATAAGCCACCCTTTGTCATCAAGGGAGATGAAAGATGATACTCATCACACGTGGTTTATGGTGTGAACTGTACTAAATTCTTTTCTCCAGAGGTTAAATGGAGTGATTGGACTCTTCTCATCAGAGACTAAATGGTGTGATTGGACTCTTTTCACTGAAGACTAAATGATGTGACTGGACTCTTCTCATCGGAGACTAAATGGTGTGACTAGACCCTTCTCACCTGAGTTTAAATTGTGTGACTGGCCCTTTTCACCGGGGATAAAATGGTGTAATTGTTATCTGTATTGGCTTATGAAATTGTTATTTGTATTGGTTTATGGAACTATTATCTGTATTGACTTATGTATCCGTTTTACTCATCTTATTTTGTTCAGTTTAGTTAAATGCACTTGTTTTATTCTATTTAGACTATCTATATGTATATGTCTTTTAATGTTTTCAGTTCAGTATATGTTTTTATATGTTAACTGTTCAGTTCTGTATATTGTTAAAAAGTATGTAAATATCTGTTTCATTTTGATCGTGCAAAGTCTTGATCTAGTATTCTTTAGTTTATTGTTACTCACTGAGTTTGTTAAGCTCACCCCAAATTTGGCACCATAGATGATGAGGAGATAGCTGCATAGTGATACTGACAGGCAAGATTGAAAAGTTAGAAGATTGGATATATGCTATGAGACATTGAGACATTACTTTATTTTATTTCAGTTCAGTATTTTATTTTAGCTTATTTGAAAAGAATGTAATAAGTAAGTGGATTTTGGTTTAGACTTAATATTTGATTTTTAAATGATGGTTTAATTTATGTTAGACTATTAGTTTATGTGAATGGGAATGCTAGGTCATGATTATGAATTATTTTTAGGTTTATGGAATTATGGAAATTTTATTACAAGTTGATTATGGGATATGGATGGTTATGATTTATGATATGTAATTCCGCAATGTATGAATGAAAAGAATAAGAAAAAAAATTTATATGGAATTTACAGATTAAATTAATGAATGTTTAATGTCATGTGCCGAAATTCATGGCCCTTTTGGTGTAGGTTTCAAGGCGTGACACTAAATGTTATGTCATGAATACCTTGCCTCTGAGAGATTACATCATGGATAATAGATAAACTATGGTATGATGTGACATCTATCTATGCCTGAACAGACATATGTCGGAAAAGAGGTGGCCTTTCTTATGAGATACGAGAGTGGCATCTCATCGAACTTAAGCGGCCGAATGATTGATGAAAAGAGTGACCATTTTGGTCTTAAGTTTGAAAGTGGCCGTGATTGGCTGAATGATTTGAAAGTGGCCTTTTTGAATCATAATTGAATTGGTTGTGAATGGCCAAATGATTGATTAAAGGTGGCCCTTTTGGCTTGAAATGATTTGAAGATGGCCTTTCTGGCCTAAAATGAAGGTGGTCTTTGAGTGGCAGAATAATGAATGATTTGAAGGCGTCTTGGTGGCCTGAGTAGTTGGTGGCCTAGTGGCATGAGCAGTTGAAGGCCTCGTGGCCTGAGCATTTGATGGCCTCATGGCCTTACTTGATTGATTTAAAAAGGTGGCCTTGTGTAGCCAAATGCTTATTTGAAAGTGTCTTTTTTTGGCAAAATGATTGAAGGGGCCATGATTGGCTGAATGATCTGAAGATGGCCTTTTTGGCCCATAATTGAAGTGGTTGTGATTAGCCAAATGATTGATTGAAGGCAGCCCTTTTGGCCTGAAATGATTTGAAGATGGATTTTTGGCCTTGAGTTTGAAAGGGAATTCAAGGTGGCCTGAAATGGCTAAATGCTAACTTGATTTGTAGGGAAATGAAAATTGATCTATTTTAAGTGATGCTGAATGCATCTTTGCTGAAAAGAATTTGAGTGGAGATGCATTGGACATTGCTCCTGAGCATTTAAACTTGGTATAAGCAATGTTTGATGCATCATTGTCTGAAAGATTTTGAGTGGAGATGCATTAAGCATCACTCCTAAGCATTAACATTGAACTCGAGTGATGCATAATGCATCTTTGCTGAAACGATTTTGGGCGAATATGAATTAAGCATCACTCCAACTCTTAAATGATTTTTCACTTTGGAGAGGTAGCACATAGTAGCTCTATGAATTTGTTGAAGCATGTTGAGAAATGATCTATATCATCTCTGAAGTGAAGGGGTTTATCAGGAGACAAAGCATGTCTCTAATTGTCTGTCGAAGAGTGAAATTTTCTTAGAGATGATATAGATGTTTTTCCGACTACTTACTTTGATGTATCGATATCAAAAGAATCATGTTTGTGCTTTGCTTAGTCCATTTGTGGAGGTGATTATTGTGGGAAGTCCAATCAAGATCCCTATTACCTCGTGAAGTCCATATCTGTGTCTTTCCTAGGCATGATGTCATGAGACATGTTGTAGTGAGGTTTTGAGCTCATTGGTTGAACATGAGTTTTGAGAGCCTGAGAAAATGTATGAATGACGGCATTTGTCACAGCCCTTGGACTTAGTTCTTCTCAAATAGCTCTAAATGTCTGAATCTACCATCTGACAACCATTGATTGTGCTCGAGAATTATGTTGCTGATGATCATGCCCATGCTACCCCAAGATCAAGGAGGATTTCATTTATGGGATGAAGTGTAGCTTAGGATTGTGGATGTGAATGAAAGGGGTAAAAGGCCCAAAATAATTTATTAATTTTCAATTTTTATCTCAATTGTTCAATGATAAAATGAGGTCTTAAATTAAAGAACAAAATGTGGCTTACGGATCCGCCAATAGAATAATAGGCTCAGAATTGTAACATACCCATTGGGTTATTGATTGTTCAATATGTCATGATTATCTTGACTGTCTATAGATGTGAGTAATTTGAAAGGTTTTGAAAGATAAGATGTCTATCCAGGTATGTTTAGGCTTGCAAAGTGTGTAAAAAATTGCAAAATGTGACTGAACCTTATTCAGGTTGCCTATGTACCCCAATGTAGGAATCAAGTCAAATGTAATCAAGTCAAATGTAGTTCATTTGTCTATATCTTTCATTTTTTGAACTTGAAGGTTCAATATTGAGGATAACTTTTGCAATAAAGTGATTTGAGTGGGAAATCCTCCTCTCTTTTTTTGCTCTTATTTTTTTGCTTTCTTTTGTTTTTTTTCTTTGCTTTTTTTTAGGAGGAGGTTTCCTGTGATGATGACTACTGCAATAAGAGAGGTTGGATGAAAGTCTTATTTGGACAATGGTTCATTTTGCAAGAATGGGTCGATAATGATGAATGCTTGAACATATTGAATTATGCACATATACCTTTCAGTTTGCATATGAGATGTATTGAAAATGGAATGGGTCTATCATTGTGATAGAATTGAGGCTATACAACTAAGATTTTGACATTGGATGTGGAGTGGATTGTTATGAAAATGAGTCAAGATTAGTCATATGAATGTATTTGAACAATCAAGGGAGTTGTGGTTAGTAAAAAAAAAGCCTTCATTGTTGGCTCAAAATGATTGACTAGTGATTATGTTTGAATAGGTCATTTTGAGGATTCTGATTGACCGAAGGTGGCCTCCCCTTATTTCAATGAACAATTGAGATTAAACTTGACATGATTTTGATATATAGAAAATATTGTGTTTAGAAAGAAAATGCTTTGTATTTTGGCCCAAAGTGTTTGACTAGTGGAAAATTGTATATAGGTCCTTTTGGGAAACTGGTTGGCCAAAGATAGCTTCTAATCTTTTTTAGGATCATTAGGAGCATGTTGTCAACTGTGATAGTAGAACCCTAGGAACACGTTTGTTGATCGTTAGAGCAGAGCATCGGGAGCACATTCTTGGTTGCTAGATTTCTTTATGGAGAATAGATGTTAGACTGGACAATTTTTATTTGCTTTTTCCCTTTTTTGCCCCTGAGGTCCTATCGGGTTTTCCTTGAGACTAGGATTTTTTTGTTATTATTTTTTATCCCCTATTTTTTCCCTTGACGCCTTTGTAGGTTTTCACCAAGACAGGGTTTCGCACGGTTTTTGCACTATAATTTCCAATTATGACATCTTGAATGCGTTCAAATGAATAGCTCTGCAACAGTTGGCCAATATTGTTTGCTGAACGTGACTAGGTTTTTCAAAGGGCACCCGTCTTGAAGAAGTGAAAATCTCATACTTTGACATTGAATTATTAAATTCTTAGGGCAAAAGTCGATGACATCATACACATGTGAGTTTACTTTCTTTGACTTCATTAGGCGATTGGGCTTCTTGCTCAACCAAAATCCATTTGGGGACTGACATTAGCACACCCATGGCTCTTAAGAAATCAATACTCGATTTTAAGTTGAATTGCTTTTATTTTAATTGACTCTCTTGGGAGGCTTTTGGACATTTAGGTTGAGTTTGGTAACTCTCCCAAATTTCATCTCCCAATTCTTGATTCTTGATTCCACCAGGAATGCATTCTTTGGACTGAATTCCAAAATGAGAAACATGTCTGGTTGGGTAGAGGAGAGAAATTGAAAAAAAATTTAAATCTTGATGAAAATAATGGAAGTGATGAAAATGTTTAAAGATTATGATAAAGATATAATAGAATCAGTTAAAAAAAAAAAGAGAATTGGGAGTCAGAATCGAAGAAGCTACTTTTTTCACCTTCCAAAATTCCACTCCCAAACTGATTTTAGGAGTCGAATACGGGAAGAGAATGCGAAGTTACCAAACGCCTTCACCTATTTTGGAATCTTGGGAGCGAAAGCAACGAGAATGCATTCTCGGAAGAGTTACCAAACGCAGCCTTAGCCACTTGTTAGTAATGATCCCTCTGGTTTGGGAAAACATGTTAATGCATTATGCAAATCAAGCAAATGAAGCGATGAAAATGTTTTGAAAAGGAAAACTCTGTGGAGCATCTCATTTTGTAAAAATCGATGCCCCTAAAGATAAAAACATGACATGCACTGTAAGCAAATTATGAGTTAAAATTTTTGAAATCCATTCATCCAAAGGGAATATGAGAGTTGAAGAAATGCAATGTGCACAAAATCATGAATGAATTTTAGAAATTGTGTATTTGAAAAATGTGCAGTTTTAGAAAGTTATGTAATAATTTTGAAAGATGGAATTTAATAAAGGTGTGCTTTTTTGAACATGATGCATGCTCGACTTGTGATAAGTTATTTGTTAATGTTGCTTATTTTGAGGCAGCATTTAGAGTAGGATCTCTGCAAGAACTAACACCTATGATCAGGATCTCTTCCTCATACAGCTATGGTAATCCGAGGCTTGGCTTGATGTTGATGATGAATCCGATAGGGTATCTAGGGAATTATGTCATGGGAAAAATATTTTATATGAAAGGGGTTACACTTGGAGTATGAAAAAATGATTCACAAGTTGCCTATGTACTTGACATAAAGGTTAGGATCAAGCCATCTCGTAGTTCAATTTGTACATTGTTATCAGAGAAGAAAAATAGACTGGTTTACAAAGTCTTCAAGATTGTCCTGTTGTATTGATGTTGATGGTGCCTTGGTCAATGAAGTCTTGAATGGAAAACTTTAACTGGAAGCACTTGTCGGTGGAATGTCCAAAACTTTAATGGTAGGCGCAATATTTCTTCAGGTTATATACCTTTGGGATAGGACTGGGCAGTTTCCTTAGAGGAAGTAATTGAAGATGCCCCTTATTGACTATATTAGTCAGCATGTGATCGATGGGACAAGGTAATGGGGTGAATTCCTTCCTAGCCCTTTTAAAGTGAGGGGAGTAAGGTCCAAACCTTTTCCTTTTAAATGATGGGTGTTGGAATTGTGTTATTGGAGCATCAATCTGAATAGAATGGTGAAATTGAGCCGTCGAAGTCATGGGTAATATAGATGCAATTGAAAAAAGCTCTAGCTCCCTTTGTGCAATCTTAAGAGGTTGGTTAATTTCTTAGACCAGTCCATCATGTCTAGCATGTTCTATTCTTGATGCGGCTTTTATCATAGATGAAAAGCCTTCACATGCTTCAGTCAATAACATTATTTGATATGTGGGACTTAGGACTTCAGGAAGGTAATTGTTATGTCTACTTCCTCTAAAGGATTTTTTAGTACGGAGGCTGCAAGTCTCCAACAAAAGGCATATTCTTTAATATTTTCATGTGGTCTAGGTCTCATTCTTTCCAATTTAGACATAAGGGTCAAAAAATCCAAATTGAACTTGAAATGCTCCAAAAAGACTTGTGATAAGTCTATTTAGGTCTGGAGCTTGTCCTTGTCTAGGTTTATGAACCACTTGAGGGCTTGGCCCTCTAGGCTTGATAAAAATAGATGGATGAGGAGTCTTTTATCCCTGCCTAGTTGGAACATATCATTGCAATACCTCCATAGGTGTGTATGAGAGCATCCTCATCCATCATACATTGTAACTTTTCAGACCTTAAGATCACTAGGGAGGTGCCCCCTAGATATAAGCATAAATCCTCAAATCTTGTCTTAGGGTAATGAACTACTTTCTAATTTTTCATTTCACCCATGAGTTGATCAATCTGTTGATTAGTTTGGGCTAGGCGCATAGATGACTCTGAGGCTTCCATGTTAAAGGTGTCTAGGGAAGTTCCGGGTGAATGCCTATTTTCCAAGTTGTCTGAGTATGAGATCCTTCTTCTAGAATATCTTACTTGTTTGATCCTATGTACTGCCCCAAATTTGTAGAATTGTTATGATGGTTTTTAAATATTAAGAGACAAAATATATTCATTAAAAGTATAAAATGAACAAAAGGGGTTTGCCCTTAGAATTTAATACCATTTCAGGATTCATGTCCATGATTTTTTTAAAGATAAAAATGTAATACATATAATCATATATTGGAAATACTTTATTTTGATTAATTAAAAGAGAAATCATGACTTTGGTTTATTCTGTTAGATTGATCTTTTTTCTCACTGAATGAGAGGGAGCCAAAGTATGAGCTGAGTTGAAAGCAATAATGGGAAACTTCTTTGTAAATGATTCTTCAGATGAGTGATTGGTTGGCTTTGTTGAGATGAGTTGTAAAGAGATCCATTGATATCAAGATGATTGTGTAGGAGAGATACCAAAGAAGATTACGACTCAAATTATAGGAAATATGCAAATTTCTAGAGAGATCCCATAATATGATGGGGACGGTTGTCTTTGCTAGAGTTTATAATAAATCATTTATTTGATTTGACATTTTATTTCTTATGAAAATTAATTTTATATGAAGAAGAGAAAGCTATTGAGTTGGGACTTAGAAGGGGATGGAGGGGTGGGCCTCATCCACAACTAGCCCAAAGATTGTTAAAATAGGGTATAAATGCTTTGAGGTAAGAAAAGGCCTACTATTAAGATGGGTGAGCCTTCCTCAAGAACTCTAAAGATCATGACCATGTAACATTTACGGATTCTTATAAAGGGACCATGGAAGTAATTGTCCATGGGTTAGTGATAGGAGTACGATTAAATTTGATTGCTTGGTTATCCCTAAATTTTGTAGATATTTGTTGTGGTTTTGAAAGATAAGGAATTGGCAGGAGGATTATACCAAATTCAAGGGTTCGGTGCAATCGGTTTGGTTTGCACATGTGAGAGTTTTAAGATGAGATTTGTAATTGAAATAAAGATAACTCATACTTAGGGGAGGTGTGGGTGGGCAAGCCAGAACGATGAGAGGGGAAATAAGATATGCCTTTAGAGAATAAAGATCTT
Source organism: Platanus orientalis (assembly GCA_025762735.1). Taxonomy (NCBI): domain Eukaryota; kingdom Viridiplantae; phylum Streptophyta; class Magnoliopsida; order Proteales; family Platanaceae; genus Platanus; species Platanus orientalis. Next base: position 1,866 of record JAOXJP010231582.1, on the reverse strand, counting down.
CCTCTCAACCTTCTGGAGGTGAGCATGTAAATGTAGATGATCTAATAGCAAGGGATGCTCTTGCTATTAAGAGAGTTGAAGATGGAACAATGTAAGTTGATGGATGGAAGTAGATTGTGAACCTTACGGAAGATGGGATAGAACCCATCCTGTTATAAAGACTAAGGTGCTAGCCAAAATAGAACATTTAGATAGAGTAGAGAGATGGACATGATTTTGACAATTGCCTATAAGAGGAGGGACAAAGTCTTTTCAGGTAAAGGGAGAGCGTTTAGAGGTTGCGAGGAATATTGTACAAAAAAAGTTTATAAGAAAAGGGGTCAAGACAATGGAAACCCATATTTTTTATGATGATGGTGAGGAAAAGAGTAGACTTTATTTTTTTGAGAAAGATGGTATATTTATGATTAATGTTTTTATTCACTTTATCTATGTATGAAAGTTTTGAATGTGAATAACTTGAAAGGAAGTAGAATATAGGAATTTTGAAAGTTTTGTTTTTGCTTTTATTGATTCTACATATGTATAGAATGATTTGATTAATTAGTTTAACTTTAGAGGAAATGACTTGTAGGATATGAAAATTTTGAAAATGATTTAAAAGAAATGATTTTTTATTTATTTATTGGTTCTAAATGTATATAGAATGGTTTGGTTAGCTAGTTTAATTTTAGGAAAAATGAATGAAATGAATTGAGAATTTATAGAATAATTTGAGAGGAATGATTTTATGTTTTTATTTATTTAACTAAATGACTATAAATGACTTGAGTATATAGTTTATGAAAAATAATTTGAGATGAACGATTTTATATTTTTTTAAACTAAATGAATGAATAAGACACAAAATGACTTAAGAGTTTATACCTGTAGAAAATAATTTGAAAATAAAAATAAATAATCTTATGTTTTTAATAATTTTAGATAGGTATGGAATGATTTGATTAGTCAGTTTAATTTTTAGAAAATATGAATGAAGGGGACATGAAATAATTTGAGAGTTTTGGAATAATTTAAGATGAATGATTTGATTATGTAGTTTAATTTTGGAAAATATGAATAAGTGAATCGAGAGTCTGTAAAATGTGGAAATAATTTTAAAGAAATGATTTTATGAATTTAATTGAATGCATGAATAAGACAAGAAATGACTCAAGAGTTTATAGCATGTAAAAAATAATTTGAGATGAATAATTTTATGTTTTTTTTTATTGATTCTACTATTGTATAACATAGGTTGATTAGAAATTATTAGTTTTAATTCCGAAGATGTAAAAATAAGGTGAAAAAATATATTTATAGAAAATGTTTTAAGAGTAATTTAGAAGACATTATTTCAATGCCTTTGTTTATTTATCTTATGTATAAGATGATTTTTGGAACTAGGAATAAATGAGTGAGTGATGAAAATGAGGTGAGAAGTAACCTATAAAAATGTTTTAAATAAATTGATTTAATTTTTTAATTGGTTTTTCCTATGCTTGAAATGGTTTGATTAGTTTGAATTCTAGGAAACATGAAATGAGTAATTTATGTGAAAATGGGACAATAAATAATTTAAAAGTATGTAGAATTTTTTTTTGGAAGTAAATAGAAATTTGTAAGGTGTTTCATTAATGATTTGTTTTTATCTTAAAAAATAGGTGGTTATAGAGTTAAAAAAGTTTTATGTGGATGGGTGAATGATTTGTATTTATTGCAAATATGAAAATAAAAGATACTATGAAAGTAGGTAGAAGATATAAAGTTTTAAAAAAATGTTATAAAGTTAAATATGAAAAAATGAATAGTTTATATTTACCCTAATGGGATAAGAAAAGTTTTATCAATGTAGGTAAAATAATTTGAGAGACATGACTCATGTTT
>JAOXJP010231581.1:0-10608 GCA_025762735.1 Platanus orientalis | reverse complement strand
AAGTAACTTTTGTAGTTTATAGTAGAGTGCACATGTATGTAGAATACTGAAATAACAATACCGCATCTAACAATATATAGACTAACAATACACTCGGACCAGGTCTGCAGGTTTTACTAGAAACAATGGGATGCAATGGAAAACACCGAAATGGTGCATCACACCAGAGAATTACGTTCATTCAAGCCTGCCAATGAATCACATTTTGTGTTTTTCAGGAGCCCAAATTTCATTCTTCTGATAAAGCAATATGCACACAATATATAGTAACAGTTTCCAGTGTAAATTCTAAAAACTGGAATTATAACTACTAATTAAAAAAAGAAAATATGAAATTAATCCAGAGAGTTTGCTTTCTGAAGATTTTCCAATTTGAAACCAATCTAAACTAAGTTCTTGCAATATGCACTAGAAAAGGGAAGATAGTAACTTATGAAATGTAAGAAACTTATTTAACAATTAAAGTCACCATAAAAGAAAATGCATAGGAATTTTATGATTTATTATTTCATTATATATTACTCATATTAATTGGAAAAAAAATCTCAAAAAACACAATTAAAGAACAGAAATTTAGTTGAAAAAAAAAAACAGCTATTTAGCACAAAACCAATTAAAACGTAAAGCAGAACTGACAGAATACCCCAAATCTCCCAATTAATTGCCAATAGTTCATTAGACAACACACCACCAAAATATAGATAAATAACATTTAACAAAAAACTGAAGAAACATGAAACATTACCACCACCATCAAGAACCAAACAAACCCTAAAACCCAAACACCAAAAAAAAAAAAAAAAATAAAAGGGAAAGGTAGAGCGTACCAACTACTAGCATGAATCAATTAGGGTGAACATTTGTATGTACCAACATCCATTACATCATTTGGCGACCATCCGAGAAATGAAATCCTCGTAGCGAATCCTACCACACGATCCAGCATCGACCTCGCGGATCCACTCATCAAATTCGGCAGGTTCCAGCTTCTCGCTGATGCTGGTGAGGATGTGGCCAAGATCGGAGATAGAAACGAAACCGGTGGATTCCTTGTTGAGGACCTTGAAGGCGTCGCGAAGCTGGCGATCGAAGGGCTCGGGCTTCAAGTGCTTCTTCATGAGATTGAGGAAGCGAGGGAAATCGAAAGGGGAGGTGAGGTTCTCCTGCGCGTCGATCTCTTTGAGATGTGTTTGCATAGGGTTTCAGCCGAGAAATCGCATCAGGATCCTGAGCTCCGACGCTGCGATGCGGCCGTCGTCATCGGTGACGAAGAGAGTGAAGGCTTCCTTCATGGAGGTTACTTCGTCTTCACTGAGATCCTTCCCCATAGTTGTTGCTTTCTCTCTCTCTCTCTCTCTCTCTCTGGTCTGGTGATTCTCAGATCTCTCTATCAAAATTTTTGGTGTTTATGTGAGGAATGGAAAGGGTGAGGGAAAGTGTTTGGGACTCTTTGGAAATCTGATAATGGAATTGGAGAAGGAAGAGGAAGCAGAGATGGTGCGGGAGAGACGAAGAAGCGGAAGGAGAGACAGAGTGAATTCGCGGGAAAAGGGAAGAGGGAAGAGGGAAGAGGGATAACGCGAAACGCTAGCTATGTTGATGGCCAAGTTGATTTTGCGAGCGGAGTTTAGCCAAGGTTTTAAAAACGCTTGCTATATTGATTTTACGGGTAAGTATTGCCACCGTTTTAAAAACACTGTATAAACTACATGTTTACACAACGTTTTAAAAATGTTGTTTATTCTAGTTACCCCATTTAAATTACGCTTTGACAGCATTTATACCAAAACGTTGTCTAAACATGCTGTTAAAAATCATTTTTTTTGTAATGAATAACAAACCGTAACTAACTTGATTTACTTATATAACACTCTTCACATAGTCTGAAGAACATGGTGATCGACTTCTGTTTATTTGTTAAGTTTGTAATTTTTTTTCCTCCTTCAATCCAAGCAATCTTTCTAGATTTTCTACTTTGATCTCTCTAGATTTTTGTTTCTTAATATTTTTTTAGGGAAGGTGGATGAGAATGAAACAAAAAGAAGGATTTTTTCTTTCGTTCTTGCAGAGATGTCGTTCATCTCTTGGATCACAACTCTTAAATGTTCCAAGTTCCATTGTTGATTCTTCAGCCGATACATCTTCCATATCAACAACATTGCAATGGGTAAGTTTCATCTTTCTTTCTCCCTGACCTCAGCGAGTTCTATTTTCCTCAGTTAATCTCCTCTTGTTAGGAAAATTCAACTAGATCTTTGCACTCAAGTTTTTTTCAAAGATTAACTTGAGCCCACCAAAACAATATGCTTAGTAGCATAATTAATTAACATACATAAGCAATTATTTATCCTCTTTAAACCAAAAACAGAAAGTATAATCTCTATTGATTTGAAGAAAAACAAAACCCTTTGGAGTGGTGGAACGTCGTTAATCGGTGGTGTCGTCGTTGATGGTTACGAGGAGTCTAGCCAACTAGCCAAACGGGCGTGCTATAGTTGATCTAAGTTAGTTTCCTTTTTTATTATCCTTCCTATCTCTCTCGCTAGAATCACTTTTATGGTCACTGGATCTATCTGTCTTAGGTTTTTCAGTTGGCGGGACCTCAAATATTGAGGACCGGAGAGGACAGAGAAAGAGTACTGAAGGCGGGAGGGACGATAGTATTGAGGAACCGATTAGTGGTGACCACGCATAGTTTTTTTTTAATTTTAATAACTAACGGTCTCCATCTAGTGGTGATCACGTGTGTCATGGTCATGAATGGGACACTTTGGTATATTTTAGAAGGGGACTAGTGGACAAGAACTCCAAAGATTTGGGAATGAAGCAGTAGCTTTGAGTACACTGAGCCCAGCATGGATTTTGGCGTGCCTCCTTAAAGAACGCTTAAGGTCCACCCTTCATTAGGGGTTGACACATCAGTGTGGAAAAGTAATTTACACTTTTGGTGAGATACTTTTCACTTTTCGTCACTAACGTGTCCACCCCTGATACAGAGCGGACCTTAAGCATTCTTTCAAGGGATGCACCAAATTCTAGGGGCTCAAAAAGTGTAAATCACTTTTCCAGCTCTAATGTGTCCACCCCCAGACCTTGGGCATTTTAAGGGGGCACGGATTCTCAAAGGTTGTTGGGCATGAGCTCAATGCTCTCACACGGATGACCATTACTGTGATGTTTTATGGCCATAAGCCACATTCCATTTTTTGGGGATAAATTACATAATACCTGGATTATCTAATGATATACAGATTCCCCCCTTTGACTATCAAAAATACTGTGGATCCCCTTTGACTGAGACTATTGATTTCACAGAACACCCTCTAGTTAGTTGTTTGTTGTTGTTGACCATTAGTCAAACAAATCACATGATTAAAAGTTCTTTCTAAAACCCAAAACTATCCTTACAACACATCACATCAGGGTGTTCTAACCAAAGTGTCCTTAGCCTAAACCATCCTTTCCCTCTTCTCTGATTGCCTACTATGCAAGTTGCTTCATCAATTCTCTACAATAGATCAATCGGAGATCAACTGGCATCGTAATAGGCAGTGGAATGAACTCTTATTGGTTGTCTTTCATTCTAGCTACGGACAAAGAGAAAGAAGAGAGGGAAAATCCCTTATGATCGAACTCTGCAGTAAAGTTCGATGATTTCAAAACAACTTGTCCATAAGCACACCGACGACAAACTGGTACTTCAGGTGAAACCTTTGACGTTCTTTGGTTAGGGGCTTTTTGTTGTTGTTGTTGCTCATCAGCTAATGTGGATAACAAGGCCAGGATAGCCAAAAGCCCTTACGATCCATATGCCTGCAAATCGGGAAAGAATAGAATTATCAATGAGACCATCTACAAAACCCCCGCCGGAAAAGAGCTTGATCAGCGTCTTCAAATCAATTAAAAATACATCCTGAGGATCCCAATCAAAATTGCTTGTTGGGCGTTGAGATTGTTGCTAGTAGGGGAGGGGTCGAGGAGGAGGTGGTTCAAACGAGGTGTCGTCATGGAAAGGGAGAAAGAAGAAGGAAGATGGAGGAGGAAGAACTACTCAATTTAGGGTATCGTAGGAGTGATGAAAGGGTAATATTTTTTCATTTAAAAAAAAACAGTTTAAAGCTCCAATGGTGGCTATGGTTGTGTGTCAGTCTCTCATATTCAAGTCATCCACCATGTTTCTCTCAGTAACTTTGAAACAAAGAGAACCATTCCAAGTTTCAGGATGTATAAAGAGCAACTTCAATTCTTCCCTGACAATAAGAAGAAGAAGATAGGAGTGGTGAAGCTTGTAAAGTTGCCATTTTGATGAGTTCTCTAGTTTAAATCTAGGGGACATCAAATGAGTAGCCGACACCTCATTTAGGCCGAATATCCTCCCTAATCCGTTTCTCTAACAAACCCAAATGATAGCAACAACACTGTAGTTAATCCTGCCCGGCACTCTTTCTCTCTATCTCTCTCTAAAAAAGAAAAAAAATCAAAGCCCTTTCTAGAATCCAAACAGATGGTGCACCATTGATAGTTACGGCTCATATACTCAAATCACTGACCTGTTCAACCACCTGCAAATGAGAGAGTGAATCGTAATGGTATGGGATCGGAAAATCATTGGTTTCTCTATAGAAAGCAAGCATTTCATTTAAACTGCTAGGATTTCACCATTTTCAAAATAGAGATAATTCGAACTCTCAATCAAGTGCGAAGATGAGCAGTAATAATGTGGGATCCATAGAAACCAAGAACCAATGTTGGGAGCGATAAGGGATGGTCCTCATGCATCATTGAGAAGATCATCATGTGCAACTTCCAATAAAGCAGCACTGCTTCCCTAAAGATTCGTGTTTGTATCTTTTTTTGTTGTTGGCTTGTTGTTTTCAGCTTCTGGTGCTTTTGTCATATTTAACTAAAGTAAGAGGCAAAAGAACATAATGATATACATGAAAAACCCCAAAGGGAAAAAAACCACTAAGAAAGAGAGAAGAGATTTTTATTCATTGTATCAAAATGGAGATTACAACACCTATATATAGAGTTACAATGATAAGAGATACCAATAATGGGGCACCTCATTTTAGCAATCTCTTGGATAGAAAAGTGCAAAGGAGGAAACGTAATCAATCATATCAACCTATGAAAAATAAGGAATCCTCCCAAATCATATCAACATATGAATGGTAAAAAATCCTTCCAAATTATATCAACATATGAATAGTAAAAAACCATCCCAAAAACCTATCTTCCACCAACACTCCCCCTCAAGTTGGTGTGAAGATATCGATAGAGTCAAACTTGGACAATATCTCTTGAAACTTGGCAGTAGGTAGCCCCTTAGTGAAAATATCTACTAGTTGTTGAGCACTGCGAACAAAAGGAGTACAAATAACTTTGGCTTGCAAATTTTTTCGGACAAAATGACAATCTACCTCAATATGCTTAGTCTGCTTGTGATAGACTGGATTACAAGCAATGTATATTGTAGCTTGATTATCACAAAACATTTTTATTGGTTGGGAAGAACCAAAACCCAAATCCTGTAATAAAATTCGAAGCCATATTACTTCACTAGTGGTTGAAACCATTGCTCTATATTCCGCTTCTGCACTCGATCGTGCAACAACACTCTGTTTCTTACTTTTTCATGTTACAAGGTTACCTCCAACAAAGGTACAATACCCTGTTGTAGATCTGCGATCAATTGGACACCCAACCCAATCAGCATCAGTGTAGGCAATAACGGAATTGTGTCTATTCTTACGCATCCATATACCTCTTCCTGGTGATCCTTTCAAATACTATGAAATTCTGTTGACAATATTCATGTGATGAACTCTTGGTGCATGTATAAATCTACTAACCAAACTAACTGCATGTCAGATATTAGGCCAAGTAATGGTTAAATAAATTAGTCTTCCAACTAGTCTTTGAAAATGACCAATACCAGATAATAACTCACCATCATTACCAAGCTTACCACCACTGTCAGTAGGCGTGTCTGTAGGTCGTACTCCCAATTTTCTAATCTCCTGTAATAAGTCCAAAATGTACTTTCTTTGATTAAAAAATATGCCCTTTTGTGAATAGGCAATTTCTAATCCAAGAATATACTTCAAAATTCCCAAGTCTTTGATAGCAAATCGATTGTGTAAACAAGTTTTGAGCTTTGATATTTCATCTTGATCATCACCATTGATTACAATATCATCAACGTAAACCAAAACAATGGTAGTACCAGATGTACCTTTCTTGACAAATAGAGAAGGGTCTATGGCACTCCTTTTTAGTCTATTGATCAAAAGAACAGAACTAAGCTTAGCATACCAGGCTCGAGGTGATTGTTTAAGCCCATAAATAGCCTTTTTCAGTCTGCACACAAGACAAATTTTTTATTTTTGTGGGTGGCCAGGTGGTATACTCATATAAACTTCTTTTAGATCACCATGTAAGAACGCATTCTTAATGTCCATCTAGTATAATTTCTAGTCTTGATTTATTGCTAGAAATATGAGAACTCGAAATGCATTCATTTTTACAACAAGTACACATGTCTCTTTATAATCTACTCCATAACTTTGAGTAAATCCTCTAGCAACAAGTCTTGCCTTATGACATTCCATAGTTCCATCACTCTTATATTTTGTTTTGTACACCTAACGACACTCAACTATTTTCTTTCTTAGAGGCAATCTAACAATATCCCATGTTTTATTTTTATCAAGAGCCTGTAGTTCTTCTTCCATAGCATTTTTTCAAACTGAATTGGAATTAGCTTCTCAAAAATTCTTTGGTTCTTGGTCACTAGATACTGCACTAAAGAAAGCAAAATGAGATGAATTAACATTATTATACGTCAAATAATTTATCATAGGGTAAGAGACAGTGTGATAAGTGAAAAAAATTCTATCATTCTTTCTGGAGGGCAAGTTTCTCTACTCGATCTTCGTTGGGCTGAAAGTTCAGCTTCAATTATGGGGGTTGTTTCATTTATTGCTTCATTCTCCGTTGAAGACATATAGCCATCGGTTACAGTTGGAAGTGGTACCAGATCAGCTAAGTACTCCCCCTAGGACCGATTCTTAGAATCACTTTGTTTGAAAAAAAGGTTCAGATTCAACAAATCAAACATCACGAGAAATAATAATCTTTTGAGATGTCAAGTCATAGCATATGTATCCTTTCTTCGTGGAAGAATACCCAAAAAATATACATCAGGTAGATCGAGCATTCAACTTATCACGATGAATTGCTTATTAGTGTACATAACAGACACAACTAAATACTTGCAAATGAGATATGTCAGGTTTCTGGTTCCTCAATATTTCCAATGGTGACTTAAAATTGATTACTTGACTAGGCATTCGATTAATCAAATATATTGCAGTCAAAACTCCATGAGACCAATATCTTTTTAGAACATTCATTTGACACATAAGAGCACTGTAACTTCTAAGATGTGACGATTTTTTTTTCTGCTACACTATTTTGTTGTAGTGTTCCCACACAACTAGTTTGATGAATGATTCCTTGATTGTGAATATATTTAGAAAAATGTCTGTTGGTATATTCTGTACCATTATCAAACCTAAAAATCTTGATTTTAGCATTGAATTGAGTAATCATCATATTATGAAAATCTTTGAAAGCTGATAATACCTCTGTTTTTTATTTTAGCAAATATAACCAAGTAACACAAAATTGATCATCAATAAATAACATGAAGTATTTATATCCATCATATAAATCAATTGGAGCTGGGTCCCATAAATCAAAATAAATCAGTTCAAAACACTCAACAGAAGTAGACATGAAATTAATAAAGGACAAACGAGTTTGTTTAGCAAATTGACAAATATCACATTCATTAGACTCAAGAGAAATAAAAGGAAAAAGACTTGATAGCACATGGATGGAAGGATGTCCAAGCCGTTTATGTAAAACATGACTGTCTGCCAATCCGTTGGTATGGCATGCTTTATCAGTGGAATTTAGCAAGTATAGTCCATGTGAATAAATTCATTCACCAATTGTCTTCCTCGACTTTCGGTCCTGGAAAGTGACAGATGTGGGCGAGAAAATAACATCACACTTTAGTGAATTAGTAATTTTTCCAACAGAAAAAAGTTGACCTGGAAAGGACGAAACAATAAGAACAGTAGATGGTGAGTGGTTAGGAAAGAAATCAATCTTACCACTCCCTAATACAGGGACAGTGGTTCCATTAGCAACAGAAACATTGTGCTTATCAGATTTAGGAGTAAAATCATAGACAGAAATAACATTATTGACCATATGATCAGTGGCCATAGAATCAATAATCTAATAATTAAATTTAGAAGATGAAGTAAGGTATGCTTGTAAATTACCCGAAACATGGGTAGAGACTGACTGACTCTATTAAGAAGACACGGATTTATTGAGTTGCTAAAGAAGTTGACTCAACTGATTCATAGAGATTGATGTATCAGCTACGGCAGCATGATCTTTCTTATTTTTTTTATACTTGGATTTGAGGTGAGGGTCTAACTCCCAACATCGGTCCTTAGTATGCCCACTTTTACCACAATGATCACAATTATAAAGCTCTTTTTTTCCTTTATTTTGATAAGTGTTTTTCCTTTTCTCAACTACAAGAATACTTGATTCAACTTTCTCAAATGAAGCTTTTAGTTCAGAATTCATAGTCTTCTTCCGAGTTTTTTCATGTTGAATAATAGCAAAAACACTGAAAAAATTGGGAAGTGTAGTATCCATAAGAATATTGCTCCTGATATTTTCATATTCAAGCCTCAAGCTACTAAGCAATGATAAAATTTCATCTTCTTCAGCCGTTTGCAAAAGAGTCTTTGCATCGATAGTATGTGGGCGATATATGTTCAACTCATCCCACATTCTTTTCAGATTTCCAAAATGTTCATTGAATGTCTTCTCACCTTGTTCAGCTACTGCAATCTCAAGTTTAAGTTAAAAAATACAAGCAACATTATTTTGACTGTTGTATAAATCTATTATGGAATCCCACAATTGTTTTGTAGATTTAGAAAAAGTAAAAATGCCAATAATATGGGGTTCCATATAGTTAAGAATCTATGATCTAACAAGCTAGTCACATGAGATCCAATCTTTATATCCTAAATCAGTAGATGCAGGACAATGTTTTTTCCAGTGACCAAACCTAACTTTTTCTTGCCACCAAGAGACAAAGTTACAGCCCTTGACCATGGTACATAATTAATACCATTCAAAAGTACAGATGAAAACTTTCAAGTAGGATTAGCATCCGATTCCCCATTGATAAAGAATGGTGAAACAATTGAAAAAATATATATAAGAGAAAATGGAGTAGAAAATAAATCACCTAAATTTGAAGTTGATTTTTCTCCCTTAAACAATGCCAAAAATACTTTTGTTTAGCACAAATGATACAAATCCAATGCCACCGACTAAACTCAATTCTGAATTACAGTTTAAGAGATAATCCACTTTAAATGAAGAGTGCACAAGAAAGTTTTCAAAAAAAAAAAAAAAAAAAATTTGATTACGCCTTTACCCATTTTTTCTCAATGACAAATTTGATAAAAAAATAACCATGCTCTGATACCATAAAGTAAGAGGCAAAAAAACACGGTGACATACGTGGAAAACCCTAAAGGAAAAAAACTACGGAGAAAGAAAGAGGAAATTTTTATTCATTGTGTCTCAATGGAGATTACAGCACCTATATATAGAGTTACAATGAGAAGAGATACCAATACTGGGGCACCTCATTTTAGCAATCTCTTGGATAGAAAAGTCCAAAGAATGAAACGTAATCAATCATATCAACCTATGAATAGTAAGGAGTCCTCCCAAATTATATCAATATATGAATAGTAAGAAATCCTTTTAAATCATATCAACATATGAATAATAAGAAATCATCACAAAAATCTCTCTTCCACCAACAGCACCTCATTTCAGCTTCAAGTGCTTTTGACGTATTTAACCTCTCACTATTACGTAGGTGGTGGTGGTGGGATAGGAGATAATGGCGATGGTGGTGGGGCAAAGAAATAACGGTGGTGGTGGTGGTGGTGGTGGGGTTGTAGTGGTGGCAAAAAAGGTAGCGACAATAGTGGTTGTAGTGGTGGCAGAGGATGTGATAGTGGTGGTAGAGTAAGAGGAGAAAGAAGGGGATGAGGAAGAAGAGTAAAAAAAAAAAAAAAGAGATAAAACAATGGATATCATGGTAAAATCACACTTTGACTTGTAATCAGAATATTTTTAATAGGGGTTTTTTATAATTATTGATAGCAGAGGGAGGGGGCGACTGTAAATTGTCAAATAGTCTAGGGGGGCATTATATGTAATTTACCCCTTTTTTTTTTTCAATTTTTTCTCTATTGTCTTTCTATCTTTTATTTTATCTCTTCTTCTTCCCTTGTTGCTACCTGTATATGTTTCCGTCATAAATCCTTGTGACCATCCTTGGCAATGATACTATAATTGGTACAAGAAAAATAAAATCTGAAACGTAATACTACAGAGCCATGAAAAAAATTCCTAAGAAATATTGATGCTACAGCCAACTACATACCCCATGGAAACAGAAAATTAATAGCAGCACCCTCGCCC